>QRDG01000049.1:57194-73775 GCA_012064385.1 Puccinellia tenuiflora | reverse complement strand
AATCAGCATGATAAAAGAATAAAGATAGTAAGATCTGACCGTGGGGCGGAGTACTACGGTCGGCACACTCCATATGGCCAAGTCTCTGGACCTTTTGGGAGGTTCTTACAGGAGACTGGAATAGTGGCCCAGTATACAATGTCGGACGAGCCTCAGCAAAATGGAGTAGCTGAAAGGCGTAACCCGACACTTATGGATATGGTGCGCATCATGATGAGTTACTCCACCTTGCCATTGGGAGTATGGATGGAGGCGCTTAAAACCGCCGTTCATATTCTCAACAGAGTACCAAGCAAGTCGGTGCCCAAAACACCATACGAATTGTGGACAGGAAGGGTGCCCTCCCTACAACACCTCAGGGTGTGGGGGTGCCTAGCTGAGGCCAAAGTGTTTAATCTAAATATTGCAAAGTTAGATCCCAAAACAGTCAGTTGCCACTTCATTGGCTACCCTGATAAATCAAAAGGTTTTCGTTTCTACTGTCCAGATAGATACACAAAGTTTGTAGAAACAAGACATGCAGTCTTTTTAGAGGACGAACTGATGAGGGGGAGCATGGTAGCTCGGAAAATTGATCTTGAGGAGAAGAGGGTGCATGCACCTAATCCGATCATTCAGGAGCCATTTTCTCGCTACCTGTTGTGCCTGCACCAACAATCCCTGAGATTGCGGTGCAAGCACCTGTTGTAACTCCACCCGTGACCATAATGGGCGAAGATACGGAAACTGTCCGTCAGGAACGGACTGAACCCGTTGTTGAGCATGAAAGGGAGCCGCAACAGCCAAATTTAGAGAATGTGCCAGAGACTGAAGCACTTAGAAGATCTAAAAGAACTAAGAAATCAGCTATCTCTACTGATTACATTTATAATACAGAAACAATTCATATGGAGGGTGATCCCACTTCATATGAAGAAGCCATGAGAAACCCTCACTCGTCGAAGTGGATAGAGGCAATGGAAGACGAGATGAAATCGATGAGTTCCAATGATGTTTGGGACTTAGAAGAAATTCCTAAAGTAGCCAAAACGGTAGGTTGTAAATGGGTCTACAAAACTAAGTATGACCCTAATGGGAATGTAGAAAAGTATAAAGCCTGACTTGTGGCAAAAGGATTTACACAAAGGGAAGAGGTAGATTACAATGAGACATTTTCTCCAGTCTCATGTAAGGATTCCTTCAGAATCATAATGGCATTAGTTGCACATTTTGATTTAGAGCTGCATCAGATGGATGTAAAGACGGTATTTCTAAACGGGGATTTAGAAGAAAATGTTTACATGAAACAACCAAAGGGTTTTATCATGGAAGGCAAAGAAGATATGGGATTCCGCCAAAAGAAATCCATTTATGGATTAAAGCAAACCTCTAGACAATTAAAAGATTTGGATTTAAGGAGAATGTTGAGGACAACTGCGTTTATGCAAAGTTTAAAAGTGGGAAATATATTTTCCTAATCTTGTATGTGGATGATATCTTGCTTGCTAGCAGTGATGTCAGTCTGCTAATAGAAACAAATAAATTCTTGTCCTCAAATTCTGACATGAAAGATCTTGGTGAAGCATCATATGTTTTGGGCGTAGAAATTCACCGAGATAGGAAAAATGGAGTGCTAGGACTATCGCAGAAGGCATATTTAGAAAAGGTTCTAAAGAAGTATAATATGCATGCGAGTAATGCCACACCTGCTCCTATTGTCAAGGGCGACATTTTTGGGAAATTTCAATGTCCCAAAAACCAATATGAGATCGATCAAATGAAAGCAGTACCATATGCTTCGGCTGTTGGAAGCTTACAGTATGCACAATTTATCCTAGCTTTCGCAATATTTTATTTTCCAACTAGTCGAGACAATTCCTGGTATACATTCCAGTGCCAAAAGAGGCAATTCCTGGAATATATCCAGTGTCCCATTTCTACCCTTGTTCACCCATCAAAATTTTATTTAAGAAATTGGAATGGTGAGATTCTCCATCGACATCCTTGTCCAGCTGCTCAAAATTGTCCGTAACCGGGGACACGGCTATGATCATAGTTTTATTACTCTCGAGAGTTTGTGACACTTTCCCCACTAGACTCAACTAACCCAAACTTCCTAATCACTCAATTAGTGAGAAGGAAAGGAGAGAGTTGAGACGAGATCTTTCAGAAGAGCTTTCCCGTACACCTGTCCGAACAATACCCACCTACAACCCCTACATCTGCTTGTTCGTCCGGTCGGGTCCACTCAACTTAGTCAATCAAGACAGAGCCCATATGACTAGTGGCTGCACTGGAAGCAAACAAAAGCATGGAGTGACATCGAATCTCTTTGTTCTTGGGTGGCCGTTCCCAAGTGAACATCTCGAGTATAACCATGGAAATGGCCTCGATAAGACACTCAACTCTGTCCGCCAAGAAATACCAATTGCCACCCAGGTGGTTCATTAACTTAGTAGAGTTTTTATCCTTTCATACTACAATAAAACCTTTTGCATTGCAGTTCTAACATCTACCAAGTTAATGGGTACCTAGACCAACAGGAATATAGGGTGGTATACTAAACAGGTCTGCATAGCATAATAGTAATACTCCTATCATGCATACTACTGAAATAGCTAAAATGCATATAATAAAATAGTAGGACTTTTATGCTGGAGTATCACTTGCCTTGGCAACCAGCTGAGCAGGAGCAACAAGCACAAGAGTAACCGGGACCCTCCGAATAATCTAACAATATCACAAATCAAAAATAAGCAACCATACCATTTTAGCAATACAAAAATATATGCCATGCATGAGTGTATGCAAAAGACACACAACACAAGTAAATCATATTATTGATCTCTGGTTATTGCTATATGCATGAGGCCACAAGACAAGTTTTAAACAATTTTAACCATTAAAGCATTTTTAAAACACCCAAAAAGGACAAATACAAGGATTTTATAGTTTTCTGTAATAAAATATTTTATAAATTTTGGAAAACAAGTCTACTGGACAGAGGACATCTAGACAAAGCTTCTGCAATTTGGATCACTCAATTTGGAATTGTAGAACTCAAGATATGGCCAAAACAAGATTTTTGGGTTTCTACAAATACCAAGTGTGTGCACGTAACAAAAGTGAAATTTTATTGCACCACTGTATTCTACACATTTTTCTGAATCCAGAGACATCAAATTTGTTGAATTTGGATACATGGTTCAAAAGATATGGATTTTTGAAGTTTGAGTGATTTTCTGTTTGAAAAACAGAAAACAGAAAAGAATAAAGAAAATCGGCCACGTGGCGGCTCCTGATTGGAGCGTACCGATTCGGTAAATAAAATAAAAAGGCAGCCGTCCGATGAGGATCTAACGGCTCGGAATGAACCGGCCAAAAAGGGGCGGCGCGGCTCGTCGGAACCCTAGCCCGCGCGGCGGCGCCGGGCCGGCACACGCGTTCCGGCGTGTCCAGGAGGTCAACGGGCGAACGGAGCTCACCACGGTGTGCAGCAGCTCGAGGCGGACGCAGTGGCGAGGGCGGCGGGGTCGCGGCGTCCTGGTCGTCTCAGAATCCTTCACCGGAGTTGGGGACGGCGGCGGCCGAGCGTGTCGTGGATGCTCTCGTCGACCTGGAGCACGGAAACGAGCGCAAAGCGCGTCACTAGATGCGCAACAAGAAGATAGAGAGGAAGGGAGAGATGAGGGGGCGCGGAGACGCCGGAGTTTGCCGCGGCGAGAAGAAATACCGGCGGCGGACGGCGGCGATTCGAGCTCCGATTCGGACGGCCGGGCGGCGCTTCGGTGCCGAACGGAGGGGGCTTCGAAGGAGGGGGTCGTGGGGCTTAAAAAGGGCGCGGTGGTGGTGGCTTTGATGGTCGGAAACGGCCGGGGGAGTGGAGGGGGTTTCCTCCGGCCATTGATGACCACGACGGGAGGGAGAAGGTCGGCTGACGTCAGCATGACGTCATGCCCTTTTTTTTATTCTTTTTCTTTTTCCTTTTTCTGTAAATGTTTAATAACTTTTTAAATATAAGTCCAAAAATTATGAAACCAATTTGTAAATTTTCAGAATAAAAATCTCTATCACATTTAGCTATGTGACAAAGGTTTTGCAAAACTTTTATTTACAAGAATGCCACTGGCATTAAAGTGGCTTTATAGGCCTTTTTCTTAAAAGGAAAAATACATAAGTAAAATAGTTTTTGTTTTTAGATAAAAACAACACTCACAAATGCTCAAATGCATAAATGCAATGTGTGATGCCATGATATGCATGAGTTTTTGATTTTTGCAAAAATTGGGATGTTACATGTGCACTCACCCTGACTTAGCTTTTATCACCGGGGTACTCGGTAGATATCAATCAAATGCAGGCATAGAACACTGGAAGATGGTAAAGAAAGCATTGCGTTATGTGCAAGGTACAAAGGACCTCATGCTAACATACAAAAGATCTGATTCCCTAGAGATAAGAGGGTATTCAGACGCAGATTTTGCGGGGGACAAAGATGATAGAAAATCCACGTCAGGATACGTATTCACTCTCGCAGAGGGGCTATTTCGTGGAGAAGCTCCAAACAGTCAATAGTTGCATTGTCCACGATGTATGCAGAATTTATAGCATGTTATGAGGCCACGGGGCAGGCGATATGGCTAAAGAAATTTATACCCGACTTGAAAGTGGTAGATTGTATTGACAAGCCACTAAAGATGTACTGTGACAACCAGCCCGCAGTATTCTATGCTCACAACAACAAGTCGAGTAATGCTACAAAACCAATGGAAATAAAGTATTATGGTGTAAAAGATAAAATCCTGGATCACACTATAAGTCTCGAGCATATAAGGACAAAGGATATGCTTGCGGATCCACTAACGAAAGGCTTACCACCCAATGTGTTCAAGGAACACTTAGCCGGCATGGGTTTAAGGAAAATCCTATAATTCCTGGATCATGAGAGGCCCAAAAGGAACAGTTTTTTGTTTCAAAACAGAGAGGTATATTGTAGCTGTCTGATTCTATCGGCAATTGAGCTATGACGATGAAACATGCTCTATGTACTGATCTGTGATGAAATGAATAAAAGCGAAAAGTGTATAGTTAAAAGTTAAAGTTGAGATCAAGGGGGAGAATGTTAGGATGATCTCCACCCCGCGTGAGCCCAACAGCTCACTGGGACCTTGACCTGCGCCCTGATCGGGTGAAAGAACAACTATGCCCGAGATGTCGCCTAGAGGGGGGGTGAATAGGCGATTAAAACTTTTTCTATTTAGGGGCTTGATAATTGCGGAATAAAACTAGGTGTTTAAATTAACAAGCCAACAACCTAAAATTCTAGGTTTACCTAAAGTGCACCAACAACTTATGCTAAACAAGGCAAGCAACAAGGTGATAGCTAAATATAAACATCAAACACGAAGGTGAAAGAACAAACGATGTCCCGGATGTCGCCTAGAGGGGGGGTGAATAGGTGATTAACACCTTTTCTAATTAGGGCTTGATAATTGCGGAATAAAACTATGTGTTTAAATTAACAAGCCAACAACATAATTACTAGGTTTACCTATGTGCACCAACAACTTATGCTAAGCAATATAAGCAACAAGGATAGCAAGATATATAACTTCAAGCACGAAGGCTATCACAAGGTAAATTGCATAAGTAAAAGCTCGGGTATAGAAATAACCGAGGCACGCGGAGACGAGGATATATTCCCGAGTTCCTCCTTGTTAAGGGAGTACGTCTCGTTGGAGGGGTGTGAGCTTGCCACAAAAGGCCTACTCAAGATGCCACAAAGGCCTCACCCTATTCTCCGATGAACCGCACCCAAAGGTTTGGTTCACCTTCCACTATCGGAATCCTTCGAGGCGGATTCCGGAGCCCTTTTACAACTTGCTTGGGGCACACACCTACAACTCAATTGGGGGCTCCCAAAATGTGCCGAAGCTTCACAACTGAAGACTTCGCGGCACCTCCAACCGTCTAGGGTACACGATGCACCCAAGAGGCAACAAGCTCTTGGGAACACAATGCACCCAAGAGTAACAAGCTTCTCAACCTTCAACTTCTCGTATCACCGTGGAGAGGGAAACCTGATGCAACTAATGCAAAAGGCAAGAACACACTAAGTGGTCAAATCCTTCACTCTCAAATTCCAACCAAAGCAACTAATGCTATGGAGGGAATAAGAGAGGAAGAACAAAAGGGGATGAACACAAAGCAACCCCAAATCTAGATCCACAAGGTTCCCCTCACTTAGAGGAGATTTTGATTGGTGGAAAGGTAGATCTCCTCTCTTGAATCCCTAAGTTTGGGCAAGAATCATTGGAGGGATTGAGAGGAATCAAGCTCACAAGGTTAGCAACAATGGAGGAGAGAGGAAAACAAGTGAGCAACCAGGTTTTGGGGGGGGGGGGGGAGGAGGCTTTTTATAGCCTCCCCCAAAAACTAGCCGTTGGAGCCTGTCCAGGCCGGAGACTCCGGACCAAGTGACCGGAGACTCCGGTCTGGCCAGACTCGAGAAGGGCCGGAGATTCCGGTCATCGGGGCCGGAGACTCCGGCCAGGCCGGAGACTCCGGGCACCCTCCGGGGATGCTCCGGACACCAAACAGAGCCACACCACACTGAGGCAAGACAGCCGAGAAAAATTGGGGGCCGGAGATTCCGGGTCCCATGGGCCGGAGACTCCGGTGGGCCGGAGACTCCGCCCCATCTCCGGGGTACCTCCGGACCCAGTCCAGAGACGCACCACACAAAGTCGATCGGCAGCGAAAAACAGAGACCGGAGACTCCGGGTCCTTGGGGGCAGAGACTCCGGTGTGACCGGAGACTCCGGACCCTCTCCGGGGTAGATCCAAACAGAGAAAACCAGAACTGCCATAACTTTTGCAAATGAAGTCCGAATCGAGTGAATCCAATTTTGTTGGAAAGAGGACGACAAGAGCTTACCCTACAAAAACTGAAAATATGAAAACAAGCAAAGGAGATTGTGCGGAGGGTTGGAAAGGTGAAACCTTCCAAACGGATAAACCGGCAAACTCTCCAAAACCGAAAAAGCAAAGGAAGACGCATATGCAAACCGTTTTCGGTGATCTTGGCTTTGTCATGACAAGCACCAAGACCACACCACGATAAGAGCCAAATAAGAACCAATAAACATGATTGCATGGATGCAAAGGTTTGAGCTCTCCACGAACGATACGATCACGATACTCGGTCGAGAGCCCCTCTTGATAGTACGGCTATCTATCCTATAACCCGGTCTCTCAACTAACATCATGAGACCGGTAAAATAAAAGCCCTACCAAGATCATATCTTTGCCTTGCGCATTAATCCACTTGAGGTCGATGGAGACGATCTTCATCTCCTCAAGGCGAACCATCTTCTTGATTGCGCTTCGCTTGGTGAAGATTCACATGTGTCTCCCCCATACACCAAGATGGGGGAAGCACCACTTCGGCATATCTTCACTTGGCCTTTATCTTGATGACGAACACCTTGGCCTTGATCAACAAATGATCTTCTTCCCTTAACCTTGACTCCAACACATGGAGAACAAGCAAGACCTTGACTCCAACACATGGAGAACAAGCAAGACCTTGACTCCAACACATGGAGACAAGCAAGCTAATGGACACCTACAAATATAGCTCAATGCAAATATTAGTCCATAGAGATTGTCATTAATTACCAAAACCATGCATGGGGGCAACCATGCACTTTCAGAAGGCTATCACAATGTAAAGTGCATAAATAAAAGCTCGGGTATAGAAATAACCGAGGCACGCGGAGACGAAGATTTATTCCCGAGTTCCTCCTTGTTAATGGAGTACGTCTCGTTGGAGGGGTGTGAGCTCGCCACAAAAGGCCTACTCAAGATGCCACAAAGGCCTCACCCTATTCTCCGATGAACCGCACCCAAAGGTTTGGTTCACCTTCCACTATCGGAATCCTTCGGGGCGGATTCCGGAGCCCTTACAACTTTTGGGGCACACACCCACAACTCAATTGGGGGCTCCCAACATGCCGAAGCTTCACAAGCCAAAGTCTTCACGGCACCACCATCGTCTAGGGTCCAATGACCCAAGAGTAACAAGCTCCCAACCTTCAATCCCACGAATCACCGTGGGGAGCACAACCCGATGCAACAAATGCAAAAGGGCAAGAACACACCAAGTGGTCAAATTCTTCTCCCCAAAATCCAACCAAAGCAACTAATGCTACGAAGGGATTTAGTAGGAAGAACGGAGGAGAAATAGACTATCCAGCCAAAGTTGGTGTCGTGGTGGTGTCACGGCAGATGCCATATAGGCTTGATGTGGGGCCGATTGGACGCTGGAGGTACCGGGGAGGGCTTGCACGCACGGCGTACAGACACGAACACACACACACTCACACACACACTCACGCGATTTACCCAGGTTCGGGGCTCTCGTGAGGAGATAACACCCCTACTCCTGCCTGCTGCTTGATTTATATGTGGATTACAACCAGTTACAAGCTTGCTCCTTGAGCTGTATGCAAAGAACGGCAAGATCTAAGCCTCTACCGAGTCTGAGAATAGCTCTCTGGCTCTCCTCTAGCTCCCAGGAACTGCTAAGTACTTGCTCAGCGTCTCTGCGTCGCGTCTGGGAATCGTCCCTGTAAGAGGAGCCCCTGGTACCCCTTATATAGGGAAACCCAGGGTTACAGTGTAAAACATTGCTACTGGCGCCATACTCCTTGGTCTCCGGCCGGCACGGACGCCGCTGCGCCATACCCAGACCGTGGCAGCGCTGGTCGCCACGGTCGCCGCTGCACCCGACAGCACGCCCAAGCCTAGGCCTAGCGCCACTGTGCCGTGCCACCCGCGTCAGAGGCGTGGCCGAGGCTTGGCACGCCGTCCACTTGCAGCACACCGCCGCCCTTGTTTCGCTCCGTGTCTCAAGGAGCTTGGACCACCGTCCGAGATGACCCTATCCGGCGTAGGCATGCCCCATGCTCTTGACCCGGTTTAACCCTTCCTGCACATAAGAACAACAAAGGGGATTCCGACATATAATAATCATGATCCGACATAGGGATATGTCGGTTAACCTTTACCCGGATGACCCCGGATAAAACCTGTATGGTATGTCGGTTTCCATTGACTCGGTCAACTCCGAGTCAATCTTATTTTACCATATTGACCCCACTCGGGGGCTTCCCCCCGACATTAGTCCCCGAAGCTGGCGCGGTCCTGTAGCCTCGGATGGAGGACCACGGCAGGTTTACCCGAAAAACCAGCATTCTCAAGTTGATTCCCGACATAACATATGCCGGCGAAATTCATATGTCGGAAAGCAGCTTTTGACTTTCTTTGTGATATTCGACTTAGTGTCGGACTGTTCCGAATCACTGGAAGAACCCACAATTCTTCCGAGTCATTGGTTCCTCTATGTGGCAGAGCATCTCTGCCCAACGCCTCGACACTTGCGCCCGGATGGACGTGCCACTGGCACGCACGCCACTTGCGTCACGCCGGTCGCTTCGGCAACTGTGCATACAACAGCACTCAAGTGCAGTCTTGACCGCACCGCCCGCGTCTCCTCGGGTACTGCCCGATCGAGTGTGCGGCGTGGTAACCGTTAGCTCTCTGCGACCCACCGTGTGGCCGATCGTGCGGCGGTTAAGCCACACGGGAAATCATGGCGGAGATCATGGGGCCATAACTCCCCGTCGGTTACGAGATCGCGCGCAGCAAATCCCGCACCCACGATCTCCTCCGCCGCCCATAAATAGTAGGGGGAGAGCATCGTCTTCCCCTCCGCATTCATTCTCCTCTTGCTTCGTTTCCTCGCTCTCCTCGCTCCAGCGCACAGAGCACAAGCACCGCCGCCGCCCGCACGCACGGAACGCGCACGCCGACGAGCCACCTGACGCCAACACCCCCGACGCGCAGCGCCGCCGCCGCCGCCGACGGACAGCACCACCGCCGTACACCGCGACACCGCGGTAAGATCTCCTCTTCCTCTCTCTTTTTTCTTTTGCGCATTAGCATCTGTTCCTCCTCGAGTTCTTCACCGCGGCGGCGCCGATGCGTCGCCGCCGGTGAGTTCGCGTTCCAGACACGGTTGTACGGCCGGTGGACTAGCCGCCGTAGCACTTTCCCTTTCATTTCTTCTTGTTCATTAGCCCTTCGGCATCTTAACACACTTTGCATCTAGATTAGATGCATGCGTGTTCCTCCCCTTTTGTTTCTTGTTTTACTTTTCCATTCTTTTTTACTGTAATGATTCTAATCACCCGGCCGGTACCCTGTTTATAGATCTCTGCCACCTTCCTCCGACATGTCGAACAACCCCAGCCTCGAGGTGGTAGAGGTAGAAGAAGGAGTTGCAGCGGAATCAACTCGGGCTAACTGGGAAGGCTCCTACGTCGGCAGAGCCGACATAGAATGGCTGATTCGGACTCGTCGGATCCCGGCCGAGGTAGAGTGTCGGCTTCCGGGTCCAGAGACCTCTCTGGATCTCAGAGATGGAGAGTACGTCGTCTTCCTCGAACACTTCGAGCGAGGATTCGGTCTGCCTTCCAGCGCCTTCTTCCGCAACTTCCTCAACAAGTTCGGTCTCCAACCTCATCAACTCCCGGCGAATGCCTTCACCACACTCTCTGCTTTCGTCTCCTTCATGGAAGGCTACCTCGGCCTCTGGCCCACCATTGAGGCGTGGTCCAAGTACTTCCATTTCCGGAAGCAAGTCATTCCGAATCCTGATCATCCGGGCGCACCCAAGGAAATGACTCAGTGCGGAGCCGCCACCATCGTACCTCGGCGCGGCTCCGTTTTCCCCCGGATCCAAGGTCTGGAGTCATGCCGGAAATGGCAGCACTCCTTCTTCTACGTGAAGAACACCACCGAGGTTGACATGATCAACCTGCCGAGATTCTCCATCGGCCCCCCAACCGCACAGCTCAACTGGGGGTACAATCCGGCGGATAAGAATTTGGTGGTCAACCATATCCACCAGGTCGTCGAGCAGCTCAGTGACGAAGGGATGACGTCCGATGACCTGCTCGCCACCTTCATCAGTCGCCGAGTCATGCCTCTCCAACGCCGAGTCCATAAAATCTGCCACATGAGTGGCCCACTGGACCCAACCCGAGTCAGCACCGTCGAGCTGGACAACGCCCAGATCCGGCGGCGCATCAAGGCCATAGCCCGGACCAAGATGTCGGAGGCATGGGAATGGGGCAAGGAACCCCACAACCGGAACAACCTTCCACCACATGTAAGTATCTCCGCCGACATAACTTTTTAACCAACGTAAACTCTCATCCGGGTACAACTTTGTACTTAGCATTAATCCTTTCCTGCTTTCTTTTCTCAGAGATTCGATCGGCAATGGACGGAGGACGGAGAGAATCCCTCTGCCAACTGGGGTAAAGACCGGGTCGAGGCCGACTCGGAAGACCCGGACGACGAGGACAACGTGCCCATCCCGGACGCCGGCATACTTTCTGCTACGGGTAAGACTCGCGCTTCCTCCATCCGAAATTGGTCTGAAGATGAAGACGACGATTGTCGGGTTTTAGAGGCGTATGATCCTCTCCCCATTTCATACTCATATCCGATGTCTCCGCCCTCAGCTGACTCAGACGAAGTGCACGAGGTGGCACCCCTCGCCACAGGACCCAAGGGTGCAGCTCGGAAGCGCCCAGCGGGAACAGCTGCCTCAGCAGATGCCGGAACTTCCGGCCCCTCTGGTCCCGCAAAGAAGAAACAAAGGACCAAGACAGTGGCGAAACGCCAGCGCCCTGTCACTAAGGGGTAAGACCCCCTCTTGCCGACATATACTTCGTGCATTTGACTAAACTTGCTCTTTCTGTACTTATCCTTTTGACAACACACATTGCTGTCTTGATTTTCCAGCGCGGCTCCTCTGAAAACGAAGGCCCCCACCACTGGGTCCACCGACCGGATCCCACCAAGGACACCGATGCCGCCTCGGCCCGACGATACTCGGGTTCCGAGTCCAATGAGAATGAGTCCGATTGCGGACAACTCGGCTCCAAGATCCGGGCCCGGAACTGAAGACTCGGTCGAGGCCGCAACCGCAGCGCCCGACCAAGTGATACTTCTCGGAGCCAGCTCTTCGGCTCCCGAGATCCAGGAGGACTCGGCACAGCCGAGTCAGCAACAGCAGCCAGAGCAGCAGACTCGGCCGCAACAACAACAACAATAGCAGCAGCAACCTCAGCAGCCACAAGCTCCGCCACCTCCATCACAGCAGCACCAAAAGAAGAAGCAGCAACAAACTCCAGCAGCACCGCCACCGTCAAAACACAAGTCGCAGCCCTCGCCCTCAAAATCCAAATCGATGTCCACGGCCAAGCCAACACCGCCACCGGCACAGCCGCAGCCGCAGCCACAGACATCTAAGGCCCCAGTTCCTGCCACTGGGGTATCGGCAGAAAAGGCACCGGCGACGTCAGTGTCGGCGAACCCGGAACGGCAGCTGGTTGTGCCACCGAGTCAAGGGACACCCTTAGTGGCTTTAACCAGCATTCAGCCCGCTGACTGGGTGCATGCCCCGGTGCGAACTGCTAGCGGAAAAAGCCTTGGCTCCCTTGAACATTACAATACGGAGTGGAACGCCGTCGACATGGGCGAAGTGAGCTCACGATCTCCAGCAGGCCAGGTCATAGAACATCCGGCGGGGCCGAGTCTGGTTGGCCAAAAGATGCACGCCGCAAAGGCCGCTCTTCTCGCAGCCGACCAAGCAGCCGCGGTAAGCTATGCCGAGTAAATATAACTCGGTTTATTTCTTTAATGTAGATATTATCCATCCCCAGTCCCCGAGATTCGGGTCGAGTGACCGAGACTCGGCTGAGTAAGGATAACTCGGGCTGAATCTTCATCAACAATATTAATATCTCTTCTTTTCAGATCTGCATGACCAAACGCACGCATGTGCACCGCAAGCTCCTGCTGGCCCACAAGAACCTCTCCGACAAATACAAGCTGCTGCGAGCTAAGCTGGATCAAGTGGCTGACTCGGCGCTCAAGGCCGAAGGATTGGAGAAGCGGATCTCAGAAATCGAGAGTAAGCCATACTTCGCCTTTCAACTTGTACTTGCACCAATTCTCATTCTAACATCAGCTACCTCGGCACAGCCGCACATCAGGAGCGCGAGCTTGCACTCCAGGCCGAGCTGAAGAAGGAGCAGGAGGAGATATCTCGGCTGAATGCCGAGCTGGAGAAAACTCGGGGTCAGGCCGCCGAGTCGGAGAAAACCGCCGCCACAGAGAAGCAACTCCGAGAAGAGGAGACTCGGAAGCTGAAGGACTCTCTTGCAGAATCCAAATCCGAGGCAACCTCAGCTGCGAGCGAGCTCCGAGATCTGAAGGCCAAGATCGCGTAGTGGCTGGTGGATATCTCCAAAATTAACTCCGAGATGGACAGTAAGCTCCTTCCCCTTCTGCCTTTATTCAATCTATTATTTTTCTTCTCAAATAACTCATTCTGGCGTTAGCCATTCCTTACTCAGAACGCTTTCCCCACACCAAGGCTGCCGCGGACAAGAGCGCTGCCGAGCACCGGTTCAAGGAAATCCAGGATGGTCCAATCTCATCCGAGTGGGATATGGATGCCCACTTGGTGGCATTGAAGGCGCGCTTGGTGCCGATGAGGTCCATCGGGATGAACCTCCTTACCGCTGCTATCCGAGCATACAACGTTCTCTGGCCCGGGTGTGAGGCCCCTCTGGTTGTTGATGAACTGGCCACGTGCCTGCTGGCTTCCGAGGATAGGCTCGATGACTGGCGGTCCTCCGCTGCCCGAGTCGGAGCAGATGAAGCACTAACATACGTGCTATCTTGGTACGAGGAGCTCGACCTCGACATGCTGAAGACTGTTCGGGATGGGTCCAGGTGGCTTTCTGACCCGGAACACATCCAGTGCCGCCAAGAGTTGGCTCACTCGCTCATCCAATATGCTCCCGTGCACAGCTTTGTCCCGGGTGAGCGGGTTCCTCACTCGGAAGAATTGGAGACCGACGGCGAGGATGAAGAAGAAAACGAAGAGCCCGTCGATGAAGAAATTCAAGCCGATACTCCTCCCGACACAGCCACAGGCACCACCTCGGCCGCTGCGACCAAGGATAGCACCGAGACCTCGACCTCGGAACCGGCCAAGACCGATGCCGCTACTTCTGCTCCAAGTAGCTAGGATCCTGCTCTGCCTAGACTTACAAAAAACTCAAACCTCCAGCGTCCAATCGGCCCCACGGTGGGCGCCAACTGTCGTGGTGGTGTCACGGCAGATGCCATATAGGCTTGATGTGGGGCCGATTGGACGCTGGAGGTACCGGGGAGGGCTTGCACGCACGGCGTACAGACACGAACACACACACACACTCACACACACACTCACGCGATTTACCCAGGTTCGGGGCTCTCGTGAGGAGATAACACCCCTACTCCTGCTTGCTGCTTGATTTATATGTGGATTACAACTAGTTACAAGCTTGCTCCTTGAGCTGTATGCAAAGAACTGCCAGATCTAAGCCTCTACCGAGTCTGAGAATAGCTCTCTGGCTCTCCTCTAGCTCCCAGGAACTGCTAAGTATTTGCTCAGCGTCTCTGCGTCGCGTCTGGAATCGTCCCTGTAAGAGGAGCCCCTGGTACCCCTTATATAGGGAAACCCAGGGTTACAGTGTAAAACATTGCTACTGGCGCCATACTCCTTGGTCTCCGGCCGGCACGGACGCCGCTGCGCCATACCCAGACCGTGGCAGCGCTGGTCGCCACGGTCGCCGCTGCACCCGACAGCACGCCCAAGCCTAGGCCTAGCGCCACTGTGCCGCGCCGCACGCGTCAGAGGCATGGCCGAGGCTTGGCACGCCGTCCACTTGCAGCACACCGCCGCCCTTGTTTCGCTCCGTGTCTCAAGGAGCCTGGACCACCGTCCGAGATGACCCTATCCGGCGTAGGCATGCCCCATGCTCTTGACCCGGTTTAACCCTTCCTGCACATAAGAACAACAAAGGGGATTCCGACATATAATAATCATGATCCGACATAGGGATATGTCGGTTTAACCTTTACCCGGATGACCCCGGATAAAACCTGTATGGTATGTCGGTTTCCATTGACTCGGTCAACTCCGAGTCAATCTTATTTTACCATATTGACCCCACTCGGGGGCTTCCCCCGACAGTTGGTGTCAGAAATCCCACGTGAACTAGCCACGAACTCACGTTCCTGCTCACATCCCATTTCATGGGCCACGCTACTATGCATAAAGCTGAATACACACCGGAAAGTGTCTTTGGCTCCCGAGCACCAGTGATCTGGTTTAAAAAAATTCGAAAACACTATTTATAAGTTTTAAAAAAATCTGAAAAAAATCATGGATGTAGCCAATGATATATATCACAAACGTGCAAAAACTCAACTTCAAATACGTTATAGTTTGTCCTGCACTAAAATGACAAAAGTGTGGATCTAAATATGTATATTTTCAAATCTTCAATTTTCTCATTTTCGTGTAGTGCAAAATACAACGTATTTGAAATTGATTTTTTTCACGTTTGTGGGATACATAATTGGCTACATCCGTCATTTTTTTCAGATTTGTTTGAAACTTATAAATAGTGTTTTCGAATTTTTTATACCACTGGGATCACTGGTGCTCGGGAGCACCGAATCTCCTCTCAATACACACACATATACGTTTGTAATACAATCTATAATAAATGCAGAACCGACACCAGGGATGATCCCAAGATAGCACATGTGGTGGAGATACCGAGCTACCTATAGCTCGGCCTACATTTCAACTTTTCGAATTACGAGTACTATATTTACTTCCTTAATATTGTTGGAAGGTGACGTGAGAGCAAAGAGAGCTGTCTTTCCTGGAAGGCGACGTGAGAACAAAGAGCTGCCTCGTGCGCTTGCGCTTCCCCAAACAGACGAACCTTTTTTTTTTTTTTGCGAAACCCAAACAGACGAACCGAAGAGGTTACGGAGCCGATCGAAACAACAAGCAGAAGAACCGAACCTGGTACGTACACGGAGCCGACGGAGTACGTACCTCCGTCACTTCGTGTGTATTGGTTCGATGGAGATCGTGCCTGATCAGACAGATCCAATCATCCACCCTATGCTCTCCCTCTCTCGCTGCAACGATCCACAGCTAACCAGGCCAACGATGGCCGTCCACGGCGGCGATCAGGGGTGGTCGGACCTCCCCAGCGACCTCCTCGCGGCCGTCTACCTGAGATCTACCTCCGCGTTTGACCGTGCGCGCTTCAGCGCTGTCTGCACATCATGGCGTGCCGTCGCGGCATGGCACCCACCGCTGCCGGCTCTGCCGCTGCTGCTCCCATCCACCGGCGACGGCTCGCGCGACCTGAAGGCGCGGGCGTACTCCCCCGAGGATAACAGGTCGTTGCGTATCCCTCTCCCCTGGTTTTCCGAGGGCAACAGGCTCGTCGGGTCCTACGACGGCGGCTGGATCGCCACCGCCTCTCGCTCCAACGAGCTGCTCGTCGTCAACCTCTTCTCCGGCGCTCGGACGGCGCTGTCCGCGAAGCAGAGGTTCGTCGTGTGTGCGTGCCCATCATCCTTCTGGGGAACCGATGTGGCGCA
>QRDG01000049.1:0-49581 GCA_012064385.1 Puccinellia tenuiflora | reverse complement strand
GCGGGACGGGAAGCCGAGGAGGCCGTCCAGTCGCTGGCAGGTGGGCCAGGAGCATTGACTGCGGGGCTCGGACGGTTGGGTGGCGGGGAGACGAGGGAACGCGGCGGCCGGGTGGCGGTTCCCACGCGCGACGTGGCCGAGTGGGCTGACCGCGCGGCGGTTGGGTGGCGGGGTGGCCGGGTCGCTGGCTGGTGGGCCAGCCTTGACCACGCGCTACTGGCCAGTGGGTGGACGCGGGGCTGGATTTTTCTAAGGGACCAGCCGCTACTGGCCAGGTGCCGGGCAGGGTGCTGATTTTTCTAAAGGACCAGCCGCTAGCAGGGGTGCCTGGCCCTATTTTTTTTCAGGACCAAGGGCTGTCATTTTATGTGACAAGTTGCACAATGCCACCCCTAATTATTTTGGGGTGTCATTTATGTGTAATTCTATGTCAAAAAAATTACAAACACATATAATTGATTGTAGGTACATTGAGCTATGGCGGACATTCCCTTAATTAGAGACGAGGAGCATGAAGATAAAATGCAACGAATAATCTATGCGAGTGCCCGTGAAGAAGGCGGTGGAGATGATGATGGACAACAAGTGGTGGAGAAGATGATGGACGACAAGGCGATGAAGATGATGATTTCAGCTCACAATTTCTGAACGACTGCGGTGAGGGACTCCAGTTTGACGATGAAGCGCCCTTAACGACAAACTCCGGCGAGGTATATACATATATTATATAGGCTGACAATTGATCGATCGATCATGTATATATATGCATTGTTAATTGCACGTGTTAATTAACGATTCATTTTCCAGCCGGCTGGATCGAGCAAATCTGTAAATAATGTTCCTCCTCGAGGCCTGACGAAGAGGATGGCCAGCGATGCTCCGAGGCTAACGATAGAGGAAGTTTCTCAGAGTGGCGAACCGCTTGGCACCCATAGCGACCTGTCGTAAATTTGTAAATCAAGCTGGAGTCATTGTTAGGGACATTCTCCCGATCACCATTGCAGAATGGCATAAGCCGAAGGGTGTGGATGAGGATGATGCTTCTTATGTCCCTGATCATACGAAAGAATTGCTTTTCGATACGCTCATGATACATTTCAACATACCAGAAGGCAAGACGGAGAAAGTGAAGGAGTGGACTCTTAAGAAGATGGCCACACAATTCCAGAGCTGGAAGAAAACACTATGGAGAAGTATGAAGATGAAGATCCAGCTAATTTCACCGGAGCACTCGAGAAGATAAAACATTCCTGGCCCGCATTCAAGGCGTACAAGAATTCCTCTACTGCCGTGGCTCGATCGGTCGTAAATAAGAGAAATGCTGGGAAGAAGGAATACCACCATAGGTTGGGTACAGGTGGCTACAAGTCTGCCATTCCCAAATGGTTAGCCTTTGAAGCGGAACTGGTTGCTAAAGGGATCACTCCACAGACTTTGAACTGGCCCGAGAGGGCCAAGTTTTGGTTGTTCGCGCATGGCGCAGTGTTGGACTCAGAGACGGGGTTGATTGTTGCAAAGGGAAAATGGAAGAAAAAGGTTGAAACAATCGTTCCGTTGCTTATTGACGCAATAGATAAAGTTCGAAAGGGAGAGTACCATCCCGAGAGAGAGAACGACGAGCTGACACTCGCACTGGGGAATCCCGAACACAACGGACGATTACGAGGCTTTCCCGGCGGTACCACTTGAAGGAAGGGTTTCCGGACTGTGCTGACAGTTATAGAAGCCGTGGGAGAAAGAAGCAGAAGGAGTTAGACCGTTTATCAGAATTGGAGCGCATGGTTTCCGGACTGCGCTGTCAGATTGACTCAATCAGCCAGCACCGGGCACCTGATCAACAGCAGCAATAAGTCGACGTCGTCCAAGAACCGCGAAGAAGCAGCGTGGGTTCCACGCCGCTACAAGTATCTGCCGCAATAATAGAACAGCCGGCGGCTCACTACCCCGTGGATGATATCACGGAGAAGACGGAGTGTGAGCTTCATATGTTAATGAAGAACATATCCTTCAAGGTGGCGGTCGGCTATGCGTTACCAAACGAACCTGGAGCAAGCTACCATCTTGGTCAGATTCCAGCTGGCTATGCTCGTGTCGGGGTGGATGCTATTATACCGGGATTTGAGGCACTTGAGCTTGACTATCCTGGAGGTGACGATGAGACGACACTGGGACAAGTTCAAGCACGGTTTCGTTCTATGGAACAAGAAATACATCGTGCTTCCAGGCTCAGCACCAAGGCCACCGACTCCTCCAAGTAGAAGTCCACCACCTACAAGTCCACCCTTCCTACCCAGAGGGACCCCAGCGCGAGTCCGTCTCCATCTCCAGCTACACCAGTACGGTCTCCATCTCCAGCTACACCAGCACGGTCTCCATCTTCAGAGCCAGTCCAGCGGTCTCCATCTCCAAAGCCAGTCCAGCGGTCTCCATCTCCAGAGCCAGTCCAGCGGTCTCCGCCTTATAAGTGGTTTGATGCGAAGAGGGCCGTTAATGGTTCGCCTCCTAAGAAGAGACAGAAAAAGCCGCGAAAAGTGAAGACTCCTGAGAAGTTACCTTACGAGAGGACTGTCGAGGAATCCGAAGCCATCAGGAGGGCCGAGGTTACAGCCCATTTTACAAAGAAACCGCCCCCGGAAGAACTACCCAGCATCAAAGGGCTTCCTCGTGACAAACTACATCACACTATTAGGTGCTTATACAACCCTCCACCAAGGCCGTCATCAGACTATGAGCGCTCTATTGAAAGTCATACGACTCGGTGTTGGAGAACCGGAAATGCGGGAAACAGATAGCCCAGCTGGGACAACAAGCTACGCAATCGCTCCCTCCGCTTAAGGTACTTACCGACAAAGACGCCCACCGTATGGTACCTCAGGGAAGTGTCCGCCACTTCCCTGAGGAACCTTATAGGGTGCCTTATCAATATGTTCAAGGCAAGTCTTTGGTCACAACTGAGGTGGTCAAGTTACTACCAACAAGGATGCGTCAGTTGAATTCATGGTACATGAAAGTCGCAAAGAAAGGTATAATAGGTATCATGGCAAAAGTTAGAAAGGAGAAACACTTCTACGATGACTACGGTGTGCAAATTGATTTCTCCGAACTTTTCCAATTATACAATGGTTTACCCCTCGATAAAGCAATCATCAGTATCTTTTGTCTGTATGTTATTTATTTTTGTAATTTAATTAAGTCTTTATATATATATATAGCTCACAGCACATTCTAATTTTGGTACGCTATTTGTGCAGAAAGAAGATGATCGACTACAAAAGGGAAATAATAAAACCGGTGGAGATTGGTTTCATGGACCCTAATGTTATTCATGAAGTGAGCATAAGGGAGAAACCACAAGTTGTAAAGGGATTAATGATAGAGGCTTTCAAGCGACACCAAGACAAAAAAGAAATATTTCTTCCTTACAACTTCAGGTAAGTGTTACTAATTGCTTGTACACATTATATTTTTGCTCACCCGGTATCTTAAGTCTAATTGATGAGTTATATGCGCATGCCTCTGTATGTAAATTTGCAGCTACCACTTTATTCTCGTGGTCATTAGATATCACCAGGGAATAATTGAAGTCTACGACTCATTAAGGAGAGACCCTAGAGAGTACAAGAGCTTGTTTGATGTCATGAAAGAGTAATTTAAATTCTTATCACATTACTATACTGACCTCTCTTTCATTCATTTCGTGATATCAAGTAATTAATTAATAACAGATGTTTTGTTCTTTCTTTGTCGAGTAGAGCATGGCAGACATTCGTCAAGGAAGTACCCGATAAATGGCACGAGAAGCTGGTATGGACTCTGAACCAAGTAAGTAGTACTATACCTATATCCATGAATTAATGTAGTTTGCAATACCATTACCAAACTTAATGTGTTGAATTATATTCTCGAACAGTGGTGTCTGGAACAGCCAAAAGGGACCCTCTTATGTGGGTACTACGTTTGCGAGTACATTCATAGGATGACTTATGAAAAATTCGAAAATCGAAGAAACGCAGAGGTACGTAATTATACATTGTTCACAAGTTTTTTTTGACAAATTAATATGCATATCAATTGTGTGGAGTTTCATTCATAATTGTTTAATTTTCTCCTTCTTTAAAGATTGTAAGGAAGCGGGCCGGCCTCCTACCAGATGACCGTATAAGAGCAATTGGGGAGGAGCTGGCGGGATTTCTTCTTGATGATGTCATATCTGAAAATTCAGAGCACTATTATCTACATATATAAATGTACTATGATTTCATGCATGTATAATTAATGCATTTGAGTACTTTGTGTACGGAAACGTGACGACAAATTCATGTGTTACAATTAATTTGTAAGTGTGTTATATATATACATCAACGTGTGATCATAGTACAATATAATTTATATCGACGTATCGACGTGTTTCCGAAACTATCCAAAACCCCGGCACTAAACACAGTACACGACACCCGGTCCGTGCAATTCTGAAAAAAATTATAAAGAAAAAAAAAAAGGCCTAACGGTAGTCCCGGTCCGTAACACGGACCGGGACTAAAGACATCCAGCCCGCGGGCTCGCCCGTGGCCATGTGGGAGGCACTCTAATCCCGGTTCGTAGCCAACCGGGACTATAGGGAGGGGGCTCTAGTCCCGATTTGGTAGTCCGGGTTGCCCAGCCGGGACTAGAGGCCGTCTGGAACCGGGACTACTGCCCCGTTTTCCACTAGTGTTGTAATACAATCTATAATAAATGCAGAACCGACACCAGGGATGATCCCAAGATAGCACATGTGGTGGAGATACCGAGCTACCTATAGCTCGGCCTACATTTCAACTTTTCGAATTACGAGTACTATATTTACTTCCTTAATATTGTTGGAAGGTGACGTGAGAGCAAAGAGAGCTGTCTTTCCTGGAAGGCGACGTGAGAACAAAGAGCTGCCTCGTGCGCTTGCGCTTCCCCAAACAGACGAACCGAAGAGGTTACGGAGCCGATCGAAACAACAAGCAGAAGAACCGAACCTGGTACGTACACGGAGCCGACGGAGTACGTACCTCCGTCACTTCGTGTGTATTGGTTCGATGGAGATCGTGCCTGATCAGACAGATCCAATCATCCACCCTATGCTCTCCCTCGCTCGCTGCAACGATCCACAGCTAACCAGGCCAACGATGGCCGTCCACGGCGGCGATCAGGGGTGGTCGGACCTCCCCAGCGACCTCCTCGCGGCCGTCTACCTGAGATCTACCTCCGCGTTTGACCGTGCGCGCTTCAGCGCTGTCTGCACATCATGGCGTGCCGTCGCGGCATGGCACCCACCGCTGCCGGCTCTGCCGCTGCTGCTCCCATCCACCGGCGACGGCTCGCGCGACCTGAAGGCGCGGGCGTACTCCCCCGAGGATAACAGGTCGTTGCGTATCCCTCTCCCCTGGTTTTCCGAGGGCAACAGGCTCGTCGGGTCCTACGACGGCGGCTGGATCGCCACCGCCTCTCGCTCCAACGAGCTGCTCGTCGTCAACCTCTTCTCCGGCGCTCGGACGGCGCTGTCCGCGAAGCAGAGGTTCGTCGTGTGTGCGTGCCCATCATCCTTCTGGGGAACCGATGTGGCGCACATTCGAAAACTCGTCTTCTCGACCAACCCTTCCTCGAGCAGCTGCATCCTCGCAGCAACAACCAATCAATGCGACATAGCGCTCTGTAGGGTTGGCTGCCCAGATGGTGGGTGGACGACGCAACGATGCGGGACCGTCATGTATAAGGAGCTCGTAGACATCACCTTCTGCAACGGCGAGCTCTATGGTTTCACGTACACAGAATTGTTGAAGTTCGACGTCGGCATGAACAGAGACGGCGCTCCGGTTGCCAATCCAATCTACCACCTAGACCTCGACATGAGTGCCTTGCATCTGCTGGGGGTAACGACCACCGTGAGACACATCTTTGAGCTGCGTGGCAAGCTAGCAATAGCAGTGAAGGTCTTTCCGGAAAGAGCAAAACACCTTACAGATAATTTTTTCAAGGTATTTGAATTAGCCAAAGGAGGCACCATGTGGGAAGAGGTGACCAGTCTGGGCGACCACGCCTTGTTCCTCGGGCGAGAGTCCTCCAAGGCGGTGCATGTGTCAATGGCGGGCCAGCGCGGCGCGGTGAAAGGGAACCACATCTACTACTCTGAGCACACTTTCTACCTCCCCAACAATATGAAGTGCTTAGATTGGGTGGATATCGGCAGTTGCATAGTGAATTGCTGGGAAAGTAAAGGCACACACCGCTTAGAGAAGATCCTCTCACGGGGATATCGGTCTTACCAGGATGAGAATACCAATATTAGTTGTAATAGTTGCATCTGGCTTTTGCCTCCTGCCTTTTAATTTCCCATCCGTTGTGTGTATTGCACATACATTATGTTCATGGGTTTTCACCCAGAGAAGATCCGTACTCTTCAGACAATGCCTTCAACAAGGATCATTGCTAGGTACAACCAATAAAGATCAGACATAGGGTTTTCACCCTGAAAATCGAGACCACCAAGGGTGCTCTTTGAGTACTCTTTGAGCACCACCAAAACAAGTCATCCAATATTGCCTCCCCTCATAGCGAGAACACTGCGGCAGAAAACACCGATCACCAGGCTCATAGTCGTCATACGCACGGTTTTGCCGTGTAATCCCCACAAGCAAAACTGAAATTGTTGGAGTCATGTCCTTATCCAGAAGGATATTGCCCGTCTTCAGGTCTTGTACGATTCTGTGTCTCGAGTCCTGGTGAAGGTACAACAAACCTGGGGCGATCCCCTCAATTATGCGGTATCGGGCTTGGCATTCGAGAAGCATGCTCTTGGATTTGTCTGATAACATAAATAAAATTAGTCTGTGTGTTCCTTGGAAGATGAGGAACTTTAATGCTTACATAGAGGTTAAGTGCATACCAAAGAGAAAGAAGTCTAGGCTTTTGTTTGCCATGTATTCGTATATGAGGGCCTTTTCTTGTCCACAAATGCAACAGCTAATCAGTCGAACAAGATACGGATGCTGGAGTTTTGCTATCAGCATGACCTCGTTCTTGAATTCCTCGGGGCCCTATGACGATGCTTGTGAGAGCGTCTTAACAGCTATATCTTGTCCATCCTCAAGCTTGCCCTGTAGTTTTGAAGCAAACATTTTCAGTGAAATGTTCCATGTTATGAAAAATTATACGTATCTAATTCTGAGAGTTTTGACTACTAATGATGTACTTCTATACATCTTTGTAAGACCTGAAGTTCCGATTTTCTGAAGGTTCAAAACTACTAACGAACTGTCTTTGAAACTTCAGTACCCTATATACTGGCCCATAGCCACCCTCACCAAGCTTGTTGGCAGTTGACAAGCCCTCTGTGGCTGCTTCTATTGTCTCTAAATCATATACTGGCAGATCAAGGTCAGCCCCGTGTAACATCCCTACCTGGTGGCATATTGGGCTTGCCAGATGTGGGCCATGGGCCAGCTGCACTGGGCTTGAGCGTCGCATCTTCGGGTACAAGACGGGAGCAGCAGGAACGATTGAAAAAAAACAGAAAATGAACTGAACTTGTCTCCGTCTCCTTCCTCTGTCTCTCTCTGGTCCTCTGAATCTCCTTCTTCCTCATGGTGTAGCTGTTGTCCACAAGCAGCTTGTATCCACCTCACGTCCCGGCGATCACCGGCGGCAACGGGGATCGTGACAATTGGTATCAGAGCCAACGATTCCTCCACGAAATCCCACCACAAAAGCCAGCCGCCGCCCCCCCCCCCCCCCCCCCCCCCCAAAAAAAATTCCCCACGAAATTTCCCATCAGATTCTGAGGCGGCAATCACGGCGAGCCTCAACGAGTCGTGTGCGTTGCTGGCTTCGTGTGCTCGGCGACTCGTCAAGGAGCAGGAATGGCAGGAGACCACCAAGGCTTCGGTTGCCACCATGACCAGGTCGTTGGTCGCGCCGGATCCAGCGCGTGAGCAGCCGGAGATCATGCCTTCTTCACCCTCGTTCGTCTTCACACGTTGGGCCATGGCTGCGGCTCCTCTACATGCGGACGAGCTCCTCCCTCCCGCCACGCCCACAAGGTGTTCGACGCGTGGCTCGGCTGTCAACATCGGCAACAACCATGCCGTGGTCACGTTCCCGAACAGTGGCATGATGCTTCTCCCTCCTATGACCTCGACCGGTGCTGGGAACGGCACATTGCAAGGTGTGCATGGGCTAGGCGTGAACACGCCTGCAAACTGTTCGACCAATGTCTTCACCAGCCCGAGGGAAGGTTCTACTGCAGGTGCTATCACTTTCAACAAATCGCTGGGCAGCACCTCATTTCCATGCTTTGATGGCACAAATCCTCGCCTCTGGCGAACTCAGTGTCTTGAGTATTTCAACTGCTTCAATATACATAAGTGCATGTGGGTTGTCGCTGCTAGAATGCACATGGACGGTAAAGCCAAGGAGTGGTTTGAGGCATACAGATTGCGTCAAGTGGTTGGTGCTTGGCCTGAGTTTATAAATGATGTTGAAGCACACTTTGGTGTTGGGGATCCTCCACCATCGACACCAATTCTGGGTGTTGCTTCCCCAAGTTTTGTTGTTCAAGCAAGTGGGAACATCTCACCCGCACCACCCACCAGATGCTTGACTGTGAACCCCAAGGAGGCGACGGACACAGCTGCCGAGCCGACTGGGCCAACGATTGCTCAGCTTGCACAACGCCGCAACTTTCAGATTGGCCAGGTGGACTTGGCACCAGATAGATTGGGAAATGGATCTCAGATGGCAGAGGCTATAACCCATGTTGGAGGTATCTCCTTGTTCCTGGAGATTTTTGTGGAGCCTGCCAAGGTGGTGTCCTCTGAACCTCCTCTCATGGAGCTTGATGCTGATACTAGCGATAGTGTACTCACTCATGTTGGAGGCTTGTCATTATTCTTGGAGCAGCCTATAAATTCTCTCGAGGAGCCTGGGGGTGCGGCTGACACTAGCATAGGTTTGGATCATGCAGCAAATGGAGTTCAGATGGTGTCCCTGATAATGCCACTAGAACTTGGCAATAGTAGTGGTTCACTTATATCACCATGGGATCCAGGAACTCAAGTGGATATAATGTGTGATCCCATATTCTGGCTAACCTATGCTAATAACGGTGTGAAGCTATCATTGCCTTGGGATCCTGGAATTATACGGTGGCCTTGTCTAGATAATCTCAACCTGGATGAGACTTTGGAGGTGCAATGTTTATTGTTCCTTGCTGTGGGGTGGTATGCTGCTTATATCACATATTCTTCTAGCACATACATCTCTGTTGGCAATAATTCCGCAAGCTGTGAAAATGAAGTGTCTGTTGGTATTGAGCAGCAAGCTGAACATGAGACAGTGCTTCAACATTACCTTAAGGTGACATTGATTGATTGTCTTCTGGTGTGGTGCTCTGAAAGATGCAGAACAATGTCTTGCTTATACATCCAATGGAATAGTCGTATCTCTGTTCTATGGGATCAATTGCACCACGAGGATAGTGGGGAAGTACCAGCTTGCCTGATGCAACTTCTAGCACCACAGTGGGGTAAAAATCAATCTGCACTTGGGTATTTATTTTTATCACCATTTTGTTGTGATAGATTGTTTGGGTCCTGTTGGGAACAGATGCTGGATGAAAAGAAATCATGGAATCAAGCTGGGTTCAATATATTTGGCATAGAGAGCGCTAGTTGTATACTCTTAGTTTACAAAGTGCCCCCATGGAAAGATGAGCAACATTGCTTCAACAGTGAGCTACACTGGACTACAGGCCGCAATTGCAATCAGGTTGCTTTGCCTATTTTGCCTTTTGCAAGCACCTCCAAAAATGCTTGGTATTCAGCAAGTTGTTCTAGCAACTGGGCATATGTTGAAAAAGACAAACCCTGCATTCGTGTGGACAGTGCATCGAGTTCTCATTTGCGAGACCTGTCAATGCCATGGGATCCTGGTGGCCTTCATGAAACTAGCATTGCACAAGCTATTGCTTGGGGACAAGCAATGTTTTGCGGGGCCGGTAGTGTAACATCCCTACCTGGTGGCATATTGGGCTTGCCAGATGTGGGCCATGGGCCAGCTGCACTGGGCTTGAGCGTCGCATCTTCGGGTACAAGACGGGAGCAGCAGGAACGATTGAAAAAAAACAGAAAATGAACTGAACTTGTCTCCGTCTCCTTCCTCTGTCTCTCTCTGGTCCTCTGAATCTCCTTCTTCCTCATGGTGTAGCTGTTGTCCACAAGCAGCTTGTATCCACCTCACGTCCCGGCGATCACCGGCGGCAACGGGGATCGTGACACCCCGTGACTGGTTTCTTCACTTTGTAATGCTCTGCTTTTCAAAACACCACTCCATTTACTTGGTGCTCCTATTGGAAATTCGGGACATAATATTTAGAAATGACATCAGAAAGTAAGTGATCAGTTTACTTGGTGGAAGTCAGAACTACATAGATCATGTAGAGTTGCCTGATAGTCTTTGCCTTTGTCCTCTTCGTTCTCCAAAAGTAGAACCCTATAAGTGCTATAATAACTGCAAGTACAAATAAGCTGATGGCCACTGCAACTGTATGACTTGCACCTTCTTCTTAGCCTATCTAACTGAATCTGTGCAACAAATCACCAATATTAGTTTGATCATGGACATGGATGTAGCCAAAACAACATTTTTCTGTTTATAGCATAGTGAGGTAAATGTGGAGGATGGTGATGTATCACTGATGACAGCGTTACTGCAGAGATGTATTTATCGTGTAAAGTAGCATTGTACTTTACTTCCGATTGGCTACTATGTGTTCACGAACTGCTCAAAAAAATTATAGTAGGATAAATACTCAGATCATTTGATTTGGTTACCAGATTTGTATAGGATTATGGGGAGTATATTGCTTGAGCTGTGGCTTGTAGACTATAGTTTAGTGTCCACAATTTTTTCCCTTGCTCACACAATATGTATACTTTAGTTGTTTGAAAAGGTTCTTTTTTTTGGTTCAGTTCAGTTGCTTCGTTTGTTTTTTTCATACACAAATTTTCATTTGTCCATATTACCCTCTTCCTCTCCTTCTCCATGGTGGTGGCATTCATGAGTCTTCACCATGGAGAGTGATTAGTCAGAGCGCTTTTCCATAGGAGCCTTCGGCCGTAAAGATGGAGACTACTACGTGTGTTCCTGAAAGTAAGTCGTATATTTTCTTTTTAAAGTCAAAGAAGATAAACTTTGATCAAGTTTTTACAAAAAAATGTTAGGATCTACAATGCCAAATCAATACCGTTAGATACATAATGAAACATATTTTCATGTAATATTTATATAGTATTATAGTTGTTGATATTTTTTCTGACAAGTTGGTCAGAGTTTACTTTGTCTGACTTTAAAAAAATGTACACCTGGGAGAATTGTGCAGTGAGAGGAGAAGCTGGTCTATGCTGGTATATTGAATCACAGCCTCATTGTCATGCTATTGCTAAAAAATTTGAGTACGCAATTTTCACGTTAATGCTATAAACAGAAAGAAACTTGGAACGTGTGACTGTGTGAGGGGCGTGAGGGGGAGTCCGAGGATAATGAACCGTGCTACACGTACGACACTCGCGCCTGTACGACGTCTCGTACGACGTCGTCAGCTGTCCGTCGGATTTTCGATCAGGTAATCAAACAGATATACGATACCCTTAGGTGTCGTCAAATTTTCGTGTCGTACAGCCATCGGACGAAGAAGGTAGTACGCAGAGCAGTTCCGGAGGATAATTGTCGCAATGTAGTCATAAGTTGCATGCAGTGCATAAATCGTGAATTACAAATGTCATGTCTTATTAATGTACCTAGGTCTAAATTTGTTTGACCGTGGCAACACACACTACTCCATCATACTCGGCCCTGATCTCCCTCTCCCTCTCGTCCCCGTGCGGCGCCGCCGCGCCCGCACCGGGGCGCCCCGCCTCCTCTCCCCTCGAGCCCACCCCCGCCCCCCCTCTCCTCCGCCACCGTCGGCGACGTCGCCAGGGCTAAGCCTGGGCGGCACGGCGGCGGCGGCGTATCCTCAAGCGACGGAGGGATCCAGGTCGGCGGCGGCCTGATCTAGATCTTGCCGGCGGTAGGGGCGGACGAACGGCGGCGGGATCTTCTCTCCATGGCGGTTGTGCGGTGGCGGCGGGCGGGAGGCGGCGCGGCCGTCCTTTGCTCGTCTTGTCCGGGGCGCTGCGTGGAAGAGGTCCTGGTTTTGGCTCCGCACCACGAGGACGGCCGGGTCGGCTGCCCTGGTCATGGCGGTGGTGGTCTTGTCCTTCGCCGGACGTGGTCGGCCGAGTTCGCGGCTGGATCGGTGGATCTGTTTCGTCATCTAGTCCTGGCTGCGAGTCGGGTTGACATAGTTGCCGGTGAAAACCGAGCCGTCTTCGGATGGCGGGCGATGGCGGCCTTTACGCCGCTCCCTTGTTGAAGGCATCGCCGTGCAACTATGGTCAACTTGCTCGTGCTGCTTCGGGGGAAACCCTAAGATCTGGGCTTCCGGATCGGGCGATGGCGGCGCTTCGGTGTCGTGTTCCCTCTTGGGGGCATCGTTTGTGGAGCAGTGCCGGAGGGAAGAGGCAAGAGGTGGAGCGGTGTGTCTTCTCTCGCGTCGTCGACGACGGGTCTCGGCGGCATGGACCAGCGGGGTCTCGGCGTTTGACTCGACTTGAAGGACTCGCGCACGGTGGCGCAGTTTGGATGTGTTGTCTGGCGTCGTGGCGACATCGATGGCAGGCCTGACAAGGTTATTGCATTGATCTCTCCTGAAGATGGGTACGCGGAAGACGGCGGTGGCGGCTCTCAGCGTGTGTAGTGGTGTGCGTCGAGTGTCGGCTGGACCGGTTGGTGCTCCTAGCTCGCTGATGGGCGGCTTGATGAGGCCACCGGATTTAGATGATGTGCGTTGGTGAGTGAGGTCAGAGTGGTGGCTCTGATCGGTCCACCCCCTTCATCAAGCTTGTAGGTGTAGCGACTTTTCGCCTAGATGGTGGCTTCCGGTTGATTGATGTATCTCTTTGTAAGGCTATGTGGTTCCTGTTTTTATTAATTAAAAAAAAGGCTGTGTGCATCCTTTGGATGCAGAGGCCGGGGGAGCATCCTCCATTTCTAAAAATAAAAAAAAAAACACACTACTGGAAACAGAGTTTTTGCCGAGTGTCCGGAACACACGGCAAAGGACAAAATCATGTCGGTAATATGTGTGCCGAGTTCTGTACTCGGCAGAAAATACTCGGCAACAATTCGGCCGGTAAACAGAACTTTGCCGAGTGTCCTTTCACGGGCATTTCGGCATACCTTCTGCCGAGTGTTTATGGGCGACACTCGGAACAAAAAAGCAGATCACGTCCGTCCCTTGGCAAACGGACGTCAACTCTTTACCGAGTTCTGGCGACTGACACTCGGCAAAACCGACGAACCAGAACGTGGCGCGTGGCACCACCAGTCAGGTGGGGCACACCTCTTTGCCGAGTTCTTATCTATGCCGAGTGTCAGATGCATCTGTGCTGTCCCTCGGCGTCAGCTGTTTGCCGAGTGCATCCGTGCACACGGTAACGTTTGTGCCGAGTGCTTATATATGCCGAGTGTCCGCTGCACCTCTGCTGTCCCTCGGCATCAGATCTTTACCGAGTGCCGGCGGGCACTCGGTAAAGTTGGGTGCCGAGTGTCCTGCTCCTCCCGTGGATGGATATTTACTGAGAGGATGTTTGCCGAGTGCCGTCCTTTGAGCTCGGCAAAGCGTGTTCCCAGGTCGCAGGTGGACTGGCTGGAGAGGCACTTTGCCGAGTGTCGCACTCGGCATAGGCCCATAATGCATATTTGCCGAGTGTTGTACTCGGTAAACACAACCCTGAGAAGCAGTAGCAATTTCAATAATTTTAACTACTAACCCTAAGACTAACAGTACCAATTTCAATCATTTTAAGTACTACTAAACCTAGGAGCAGTAGCAAATTCAACAATTTTAATTGACTAAAACTAAACTACAAGCTACATTATCCCCAACCTAAAAACAGTAGCAATTTCAACAATTTAAATTAACTACTACTAAACCTAAAAGTAGTGGCAGTTTAACCCTAAGTGATCTCACCTTGCTGTTGGCAGATCGGGCTGGAGCAGGGGAGGACCTCGGGCTGGAGCAATGAAGGACCTCGGGCTGGAGCAGGGGAGGAGAACATGCTGCGGCGGGAGCAGCTCACCGAGGTGGTGGAGGAGGGGCCGTGGCTGGGGCACCGAGGTGAAGCACTGCCGGCGCAGCAGGGCACCGAGGCGGCTCCTCCTCGGCTGGAGAAGCGGACGGACTGGAGCAGAGGAGGAGCTCGGACGGTGGAGGAGCAGGGGAGGAGCTCGGACGGCGGAGGAGCAGGGGTGGATGGCGGCGGAGGAGCAAGGGAGGAGCTCGGACGGCGGAGGAGCAGGGGTGGATGGAGGCGGAGGAGCTCGGACGGCGGAGGAGCAGCGGTGGATGGTGGCGGAGAGCTAGGGTTTCGGGACGGCGGTGGGATTGGGGCCAGTGCCGGCCGGATACGTGGGGGAGGGCGTTGAGGCGGCGGAGAGGTGGACCGAGGCTGAGGCGCTGGCGTGGATGACGGCGGAGGCGATGGGGCGAGAGCGGCGGCGGCCGGGAATCGATGGGTGAGAGCGGCAGCGGGGGGTTTCGATCTGTTTCGGGAGATAGGGGAGAGGCGCGCGCGATTGAGGAAAAGAGAGGGGGAAGGCCGAAAATTTTCCCCAAGTCCCGCCAACACATATTCCGAGTGTTTAGTTTTTGCCGAGTGCAAAACGAAGGCACTCGGCAAAAAAATCATTTTTTAAATTTATTTTTTGATATTAGACCACACTATTATACACATACTAGGGCATCTAGTGACTTTTGGTTAGTTTCCGACGCTCCGAAGCCCCGCTAAGGCGAAGCCCTAAACCAGCTGGAGAGAGTCAAACTTCACCGTCTACCCCTTTGACTGGCCTCGAGAGGGGGTAGCGCCGTGGACTTATTTGCTTGGTTGTGTTAGGGTAGGACATAGGGACATTAAAATTCCCATCTTTATCTCATGTGATCGCAAGATTCACTCCGGTGTGTCGAAAGTGAGAGTTTCGTCCTCCGAGTCGAGAAACTTACTAGTGAGTAGGTGACCCCGGTGATGCCGGCCACACGCCGAAGTAGGATCTTCGCCACGTAGACCTCCCACCACACTTGTATACCTACGTAGTGGGGCCACCTAGGTTTTTGTCGTACTACAATGCTCCGGAGCCCCGCTACGGCGAAACCCTGAACCAGCTGGAGAGAAAAAATTCGTCGTCTACCCCTTTGACCGGCCTCGAGAGGGGCTAGCGTTGTGGACTTTTTTGCTTGGTTGTGTTAGGGTGGGACATAGGAACATTAAAAACCCATCTTTATCTCATGTGATCGCAAGATTCCCTCCGGTGTGTCTAAAGTGGGAGTTTCGTCCTCCGAGTCGAGAAACTTACTACTAAGTAAGTGACCCCAGTGAAGCCGGCCACACGCCAAAGTAGGATCTTTGCCACGTAGACCCCCCACCACACTTGTATACCTACATAGTGGCGCCACTTAGGTTTTAGTCGTACTCCGACGCTCCGGAGCCCCGCTACGGCGAAACCCTGAACCAGCTGGAGAGAGTCAAACTTCGCCGTCTACCCCTTTAACCGGCCTCGAGAGGGGGTAGCGCTGTGGACTTTTTTGCTTGGTTGTGTTAGGGTAGGACATAGGGACATTACAATTCTCATGTTTATCTCATGTGATCGCAAGATTCACTCCGGTCTTTCGAAAGTGGGAGTTTCGTCCTCCGAGTCCAGAAACTTACTAGTGAGTAGGTGACCCCGGTGATGCCGGCCACACGCCAAAGTAGGATCTTCGCCACATAGACCTCCCACCACACTTGTATACCTACGTAGTGGCGCCACCTAGGTCTTGGTCGGACTCCGATGCTCCGAAGCCCCGCTAAGGCGAAGCCCTGAACCAGCTGGAGAGAATCAAACTTCGCCGTCTACCCCTTTGACCGGCCTCGAGAGGGGGCTAGCGTTGTGGACTTTTTTGCTTGGTTGTGTTAGGGTGGGACATAGGAACATTAAAAACCCATCGTTATCTCATGTGATCGCAAGATTCCCTCCGGTGTGTCGAAAGTGAGAGTTTCGTCCTCCGAGTCCAGAAACTTACTAATGAGTAAGTGACCCCGGTGAAGCCGGCCACACGCCGAAGTAGGATCTTCACCACATAGACCTCCCACCACACTTGTATACCTACGTAGTGGGGCCACCTAGGTTTTTGTCGTACTCCAACGCTCCGGAGCCCCGCTACGGCGAAACCCTGAACCAGCTGGAGAGAAAAAATTCGCCGTCTACCCCTTTGACCAGCCTCGAGAGGGCTAGCGCTTGTGGACATTTTTGCTTGGTTGTGTTAGGGTGGGACATAGGAACATTAAAAACCCATCTTTATCTTAGGTGATCGCAAGATTCCCTCCGGTGTGTCGAAAGTGGGAGTTTCCTCCTCCGAGTCTAGAAACTTACTAATGAGTAAGTGACCCCGGTGAAGCCGGCCACACGCCGAAGTAGGATCTTCACCACATAGACCTCCCACCACACTTGTATACCTACGTAGTGGGGCCACCTAGGTTTTTGTTGTACTCCAACGCTCCGGAGCCCCGCTACGGCGAAACCCTGAACCAGCTGGAGAGAAAAAATTCGCCGTCTACCCCTTTGACCGGCCTCGAGAAGGGCTAGCGCTGTGGACTTTTTTGCTTGGTTATGTTAGGGTGGGACATAGGAACATTAAAAACCCATCTTTATCTGATGTGATCGCAAGATTCCCTCTGGTGTGTCGAAAGTGGGAGTTTCGTCCCCCGAGTCCAGAAACTTACTAGTGAGTAGGTGACCCCGGTGATGCCGGCCACACGCCAAAGTAGGATCTTCGCCACATAGACCTCCCACCACACTTGTATACCTACGTAGTGGCGCCACCTAGGTCTTGGTCGGACTCCGACGCTCCGAAGCCCCGCTAAGGCGAAGCCCTGAACCAGCTGGAGAGAATCAAACTTCGCCGTCTACCCCTTTGACCGGCCTCGAGAGGGGGTAGCGTTGTGGACTTTTTTGCTTGGTTGTGTTAGGGTGGGACATAGGAACATTAAAACCCCATCTTTATCTCATGTGATCGCAAGATTCACTCCGGTGTGTCGAAAGTGAGAGTTTCGTCCTCCGAGTCGAGAAACTTACTACTGAGTAGGTGACCCCGGCGAAGCCGGCCACACGCCGAAGTAGGATCTTCGCCACGTATACCTCCCACCACACTTGTATACCTACGTAGTGGCGCCACCTAGGTCTTGGTCGGACTCCGACGCTCCGAAGCCCCGCTAAGGCGAAACCCTGAACCAGCTGGAGAGAGTCAAACTTCGCCGTCTACCCCTTTGACCGGCCTCGAGAGGGGGTAGCGCTGTGGACTTTTTTGCTTGGTTGTGTTAGGGTGGGACATAGGAACATTAAAAACCCATCTTTATCTTAGGTGATCGCAAGATTCCCTCCGGTGTGTCGAAAGTGGGAGTTTCCTCCTCCGAGTCCAGAAACTTACTAATGAGTAAGTGACCCCGGTGAAGCCGGCCACACGCCGAAGTAGGATCTTCACCACATAGACCTCCCACCACACTTGTATACCTACGTAGTGGCGCCACCTAGGTCTTGGTCGGACTCCAACGCTCCGAAGCCCCACTACGGCGAAACCCTGAACCAGCTAGAGAGAAAAAATTCATCGTCTACCCCTTTGACCGGCCTCGAGAGGGGCTAGCGCTGTGGAATTTTTTGCTTGGTTGTGTTAGGGTGGGACATAGGAACATTAAAAACCCATCTTTATCTCATGTGATCGCAAGATTCCCTCCGGTGTGTCGAAAGTGGGAGTTTCGTCCACCGAGTCGAGAAACTTACTACTAAATAAGTGAACCCGGTGAAGCCGGCCACATGCCGAAGTAAGATCTTCGCCACGTAGACCTCCCACCACACTTGTATACCTACATAGTGGCGCCACCTAGGTCTTGGTCGGACTCTGACGCTCCGAAGCCCCGCTAAGGCGAAACCCTGAACCAGCTGGAGAGAGTCAAACTTCGCCGTCTACCCCTTTCACCGGCCTCAAGAGGGTGTAGCGCTGTGGACTTTTTTGCTTGGTTGTGTTAGGGTGGGACATAAGAACATTAAAAACCCATCTTTATCTTAGGTGATCGCAAGATTCCCTCCGGGTGTCGAAAGTGGGAGTTTCTCCTCCGAGTCCAGAAACTTACTACTGAGTAAGTGACCCCGGTGAAGCCGGCCACACGCTGAAGTAGGATCTTCACCACATAGACCTCCCACCACACTTGTATACCTACGTAGTGGGGCCACCTAGGTTTTTGTCGTACTCCAACGCTCCAGAGCCCCGCTAAGGCGAACCCTGAACCAGCTGGAGAGAGAAAACTTCGCCGTCTACCCCTTTGACCGGCCTCGAGAAGGGCTAGCGCTGTGGACTTTTTTGCTTGGTTGTGTTAGGGTGGGACATAGGAACATTAAAAACCCATCTTTATCTCATGTGATCGCAAGATTCCCTCCGGTGTGTCGAAAGTGGGAGTTTCGTCCTCCGAGTCGAGAAACTTACTACTAAGTAAGTGACCCCGGTGAAGCCGGCCACACGCCGAAGTAGGATCTTCGCCACGTAGACCTCCCACCACACTTGTATAACTACATAGTGGCGCCACCTAGGTTTTAGTCGTACTCCGACGCTCCGGAGCCCCGCTATGGCGAAACCCTGAACCAGCTGGAGAGAGTCAAACTTCGCCGTCTACCCCTTTGACCGGCCTCAAGAGGGGGTAGCGCTGTGGACTTTTTTGCTTGGTTGTGTTAGGGTAGGACATAGGAACATTAAAAACCCATCTTTATCTCATGTGATCGCAAGATTCCCTCTGGTGTGTCGAAAGTGGGAGTTTCGTCCCCCGAGTCCAGAAACTTACTAGTGAGTAGGTGACCCCGGTGAAGCCAGCCACACGCTGAAGTAGGATCTTCGCCACGTAGACCTCCCACCACACTTGTATACCTACGTAGTGGCGCCACCTAGGTCTTGGTCGGACTCCGACGCTCCGAAGCCCCGCTAAGGCGAAACCCTGAACCAGCTGGAGAGAGTCAAACTTCGCCGTCTACCCCTTTGACCGGCCTCGAGAGGGTGTAGCGCTGTGGACTTTTTTGCTTGGTTGTGTTAGGGTGGGACATAGGAACATTAAAAACCCATCTTTATCTCATGTGATCGCAAGATTCCCTCCGGTGTGTCGAAAGTGGGAGTTTCGTCCTCCGAGTCGAGAAACTTACTACTAAGTAAGTGACCCCGGTGAAGCCGGCCACACGCCGAAGTAGGATCTTCGCCACGTAGACCTCCCACCACACTTGTATACCTACATAGTGGCGCCACCTAGGTTTTAGTCGTACTCCGACGCTTCGGAGCCCCGCTACGGCGAAACCCTGAACCTGCTGGAGAGAGATAAAAATTCGCCGTCTACCCCTTTGACCGGCCTCGAGAGGGGGTAGCGTTGTGGACTTTTTTGCTTGGTTGTGTTAGGGTGGGACATAGGAACATTAAAAACCCATCTTTATATCATGTGATCGCAAAAGATAGGGCGGACGGCAAAGACAAAAAGCAGCGCACGGCAAAGATAGGGCGGACGGCAAAGGCAAGACAACACGCACGGCAAACAGAGCATGCACGGCAAAGAGCCTTTGCCGTGCGCAAAGAATGGGCGCACGGCAAAGCAGCCTTTGCCGTGCGTGTTTCCCTTTGCCGTGCGCCTTATGGCATTTTCTTCTTTTCCTTTATTATTGCACTTAATTTAATACTTATATTTATTCTTTTAATATATGACAAGTACTACATCTTAAGACAATGTGTGTATACCCATACTTTTGCAGTATGACAAGTACTCTACGTCTTCACCCCCCCCCCCCCCCCATATTAGGGTTTCAGAGCTAGCTGCGTTCGTGGAATTCTGCTAAGTGTTTTCGCCCGAACGTGAAGAAAGTCACACCGGGGAGCTATGTATTGCACCATTAAACCTTCCACCACACTTCCACACATATCCTAGGTCCACATGCAAGTTTTGGTGGGATTCCGGTGCTCCGGAGGTCATTCCCCCCAAAAAACGGCGGTCCGTGGGCCACGGCGGTCTACCCCCCTAGATTTCTCCGCGCGAGGTTCTACCAATGTACTTTTTCATATGTTTAGGTTTGTTCAGGTATTATACACATGGAAAACCAGGCTTGGCACTATTTGGCACATTCTAGCCCCCGGTATAGCCGCAGCGGGACAGTTCAGCCTACACGTCCAGGAATCTTCTAAGTGTTATGGCCCAAATGTGAGGAAGGTCACACTGCAGATCTATGTCTTGCACCATTTGGTGAATCACACATTGCAACACACTTCCACACATATCCTAGGTCCACATGCAAGTTTTGGTGGGATTCCGATGCTCCGGAGGTCATCCCCCCCCCCCCCCCCCCCCGAAACGGCGGTCTGTGGGCCACTTCAAATCATCAGAGAAGTCTTGCCGCTGCTTGGATCCAATGCCCGTTTAAAATGGGTAGGCTTCTCTCTCGACGGACCAAGGCGACGACGAACTTCTCACTAGTTTTTGTTGCAGCAGAAAGAGTGAAGCGGAGCCGGCATGCTGCGCAAGTGGGCGCCGCTGCTGCATGGCTGAGGACAACGGCGACCAGCTGCAGGCACTCACGAGCAAATAGATAGAAAAATAAGATAGAAAATAAGAGAGAAAAATAAACAGAAAACATAAGAAAGAAAAAATAAACAGAAAACATAAGAAAGTAAAAATAAGAGAGAAAAAATTAAAAGCCCATTAGTACCGGTTGTAATATATAACCGGTACAAAAGGGGTGCGCTTAGCGTGCGAAAAACGCCGCGGCCCAAAACAGAGCTCTAGCACCGGTTGTTCTCCACAAAACACACGGTTTATGTAGGGTCATGTGGCTGATCCAACACTGGTTTTGCCCATCCGAAAGCTTGCACATCCGTCTCGCGTCGTCGTGAGCAGCAAATCGACCTTCGATCCAAGCAGCCGCAAGACATCTCTGATGATCTAACGACCGTCCCAAAAAGTGTTGGGAATGTTGTAGATCATCAGAGCGCATTGCAGCTGCTTGGATCCGACCGAGGGGCATGGCTACCACTTCCACCACCACCACTCCCACCTCCTCGGCAATTCATCATTGTGTCACCCTAATCCAGTGGTTGGATTCAACCTACCCGAGGGCTTGTGTTTCCAACAGCGTCGTTGTGTTGTCCTTATTCACCGACCTACAGGAGGTGGCTCCAATGGCTGGCCGACGAACAAGGACAAACACAATAATGCTAAGGAACATGCCAGCGGGTAGGCTAAATCCAACCATTGGGTTCGGTGGCAAAGGTATACCGTGAATGCATATGCACCGCTGGACGTAGCTAGGGAGCCCGAATGATTTGTATTCGACTAATAGCATGACCGAGCTGGGGGGGCAACACTATCGATTAAACAAAACACACGGTTTCCCCTAGCTACAGCCCAACAGTGCCTAGCTAATGCTGTAAACATGCATACATCGTTGGACGTAGCTAGGGAACCCGAACATTTTGTGTTGTACTACATAGTGAGCTGGGAGAAGTGGGTGTCCCGACCTAGTCGAAACATGGGGTATTTATAGGCCTAACGGCCAGGAATTGAGTAGTGGTAGGTGCGCTGTTTGCCGAGTGTCATCATACTAAACACTCGGCATACCGTATCTTTGCCGAGTGTTTGTTAGGTTGGAACACTCGGCAAAGTGGTGGTAGGTGGCAATAGTGCAGAAGTGTGGATTAGGGTTTCTTTGCCGAGTATGTGGTAGGTTTCAACACTCGGCAAAGGTGTGGTAGGTGGCAACAGTGCAGACGTGCGGCTTAGGGTTCCTTTGCCGAGTGTGGTTGGTTGCAACACTCGGCAAAAATTTCAAAATATTTTGGTATTTTTTTTTTAATTTTGGTAGTTGGCGCGTAAATGTCGCACCAAATGTTTGCCGAGTGCGTTATGTTTACCGAGTGTCCACCGCAAAAAGAACTCGGCAAAAATTTCAAAATATTTTGTTAGTTGGCGCGTAAATGTCGCGCCAAATCTTTGCCGAGTGTGCGACGTCAGAGTACTCGGCAAAGATTTACTCCGTCATGGAGCCGTTACGGCTAGCAACGCGGGACACGTGGCATGTCAATATGCCGAGTGCTATTTTCTGCTGAGTGTTTCCTGGGTTGGATGCTGAGTGTTCCTTTTTCGCCGAGTTCTTTCGTGAGGGACTCGGTAGAAATATCTCTTCGCCGACATGTTTTCGTTTTGCCGAGTGTTTTCAACCTGCACACGGTATAAATGGACTTTTGCCGAGTTCCCCGCGTTTAGGCACTCGGCACAGACATTTCATGTCGGCAGCATCTCGTTTTCCAGTAGTGACATTTATAATGCATTAACTTCAATTCAAATGAAAATCATTTTTTTTCGATAAAGATTCAAATGAAAATCATAATTCAGCTAAAGAAATATTGTGGCATGCTCTACTTTTTATATAAAAAGAATACCGGGCTAAGTGTCGCTCGAGTATGGTGTGGTCCCTAAAGTGAAGGAAAGACAACTCTCTTTGCCAGGTAAAAAAGAGAATTACGAGTACTACTACTTTATTTCTTCCTAATATTGTTGGAAGGTGACGTGCCTGAGAGCTAGCTCCTCGTGAGCTTCCCGTAACCGACAAACCGAAGAGGTTACGGAGCCGATCGAAACAACAAGCAGAAGAACCGAACCTGGTACCTACACGGAGCCGACAGAGTAGGTACCTCCGTGTATTGGTTCGATGGAGATCGTGCCTGTCAACCTTAGACAGATCCAATCCATCGTCCACCCTATGCTCTCCCTCGCTCGCTGCAAGCCTGCAATGATCCACAGCTAACCAGATCAACGATGGCCGTCCACGGCGGCGATCAGGGGTGGTCGGACCTCCCCAGCGACCTCCTCGTGGCCGTCTACCTGAGATCTTCCTCCGCGTTTGACCGTGCGCGCTTCGGCGCTGTCTGCACATCATGGCGTGCCGTCGCGGCATGGCACCCACCGCTGCCGGCTCTGCCGCTGGTGCTCCCATCTTGCGTATCCCTCTCCGCTGGTTTTCCGAGGGCAACAGGCTCGTCGGGTCCTACGACGGCGGCTGGATCGCCACAGCGTCTAGGTCCAACGAGCTGCTCGTCGTCAACCTCTTCTCCGGCGCTCGGACGGCGCTGTCCGCGAAGCAGAGGTTTGTCGTGTGTGCGTGCCCATCATCCTTCTGGGGCACCGATGTGGCCCGCATTCGAAAACTCGTCTTCTCGACCAACCCTTCCTCGAGCAGCTGCATCCTCGCAGCAACAACCAATCAATGCGACCTAGCGCTCTGTAGGGTTGGCTGCCCAGATGGTGGGTGGACGACGCAACGATGCGGGACCGTCAATGTATAAGGAGCTCGTAGACATCACCTTCTGCAACGGCGAGCTAGCTCTATGGTTTCACGTACACAGAACTGTTGAAGTTCGACGTCGGCATGAACAGAGACGGCGCTCCGGTTGCCAATCCAATCCACCTAGACCTCGACATGAGTGCCTTGCATCTGCTGGGCCGCTGGGGGTAACGACCACCGTGAGACACATCTTTGAGCTGCGTGGCAAGCTAGCAATAGCAGTGAAGGTCTTTCCGGAAAGAGCAAAACACCTTACAGATAATTTTTTCAAGGTATTTGAATTAGCCAAAGGAGGCACCATGTGGGAGGAGGTTACCAGTCTGGGCGACCACGCCTTGTTCCTCGGGCGAGAGTCCTCCAAGGCGGTGCTTGTGTCAATGGCGGGCCAGCGCGGCGCGGTGAAAGGGAACCACATCTACTACTCTGAGCACACTTTCTACCTCCCCAACTATATGAAGTGCTTAGATCAGGTGGATATCGGCAGTTGCATAGTGAATTGCTGGGAAAGTAAAGGCACGCACCGCTTAGAGAAGATCCTGTCACGGGATTATCGGTCTTACCAGGATGAGAATACCAATATTAGTTGTGATGGGTAGTTGCATCTGGCTTTGGCCTCCTGCCTTTTAATTTCCCATCCGTTGTGTGTATTGCACATACATTATGTTTATTATTTTCACTTACGGGTCAGGGTGCAAGCTGGAGTGGGCCGTCCGTGTCGCCGCAAATTTGGACCCATTTAGCTACACATGTGAGCATCCATGGAACCGCATCGCGCCACTAGTGGCAAGCGACTTATTGCTGGAGCCGGACGGCTTCTTGGCGACCGCGCCGGCGCGTCGCCACGATGGAGGAAGACGAAGGAGAAGCGGGTGGCGAAGGACGAGAGGTACTGCTAGCTGGTGCGCTTGGCTGCTGGTGGGAGCCCGGCAAACGAGGCGGTCCCCCGCAGCAGGTTGAGGTGTCAGTCGTCGTCCATGACGGAGCTGGAGCGGGAGGAGCAGGGCGCGGAGTCCGGGAGCAGGATGGCCTCGCAGTCGGCGGAGAAGGTGGACGAGGTGCTGCCGTTGGAGTCACGGGAGGTGGAGGTGGATTCAGAGGCGGAGGAGGTGGATGCCGAGGCCAGCAGCAGCGTGCGCACCATGGAGATGGGGAGTTGGAGGTGGATTCAGAGGCGGAGGCGGAGGAGGTGGATGCCGAGGCCAGCAGCAGCGTGCGCACCATGGAGATGCGTCGCGTCAAGTGCAGCGGAAGGAGCTGGCCCTTGTAGACGAGGTCGCATGGCACAACTACGCCGCCGACCGCTGCTTCGACCGTGGCAACAGGGTCACGGTGAACTCGAACTCAGACGACGACGCCGAGGAAGAGGACGTCGGCGACGGGAACAACTTGACGCCCCGTCCTTGGCTCTTGACCGGCCCATGGTTTCATGCTGCCTCTGGTGCGCTATGCTACGTTCATGGCGTTGCCGCTGCTAGTGCTAGGCGCGTGCGGCGTCGCAGAATAACGCGGCTCATACCCGGCTCATACGCGGCGTACCGCATAACCATTGCCGCCATATGCGGCATGTATGCGGGCTCCCGCAGGGTGTCCTGCTTCCACAATCCCTTCGTACTCTTTGATCCATATTCTAGGTTAGAAATTTGTCCCGTTTTAATCTGCGTACAATCAGAGGCTGGCGCGGCGGATCAGCACTTGAGGACGTGCATTTACCTGCCACCAAAATTACATGACCGTGCTGTAAAATCTACGTACTGCCTAAGCATATCAACAAAACGAAAGAACTATTTCTGCATTCAGAACTTGTATCTACTTCAAATACAAAAGCCACATGCAAGTTTAATCATGGCTATGTAAGGTATCACTCACATAGTACAATATTCCCTCTGTTTTGAAATATAAGATGTTTTTGACACGTTTTTGTGTGTAGCTTCATTATTTCACTCAGTCTATAGCTTATTCAAAATAGCTAACATTTTATATTTAGAAACGGAGTGAGTAATTATCTCATTACAAGGGCTTCACATGTCATGAAGGTGTATACTATATTCTAATTTATTTTTAGGTAACTATGCAACAAAACATATGTCTATGCCCGATTGGAGAGTTTGTAGGTAGCTCATATGAGAGCAGTGGGAGGCAAAATCTCTTCATTGCCATGTTTTCTGATCTCATTGTCCACGAATGTGTGGAAGGATGGAATCATCAATAAAATTGTTATTCTAACTCTACATGCCATTCCTCTGGTGTGCTTCTTTCCCGTGTGAAACACACTGGAAGGTCCTTGTTGTGCCATGGTACTCTAACTCTACTTTCCAATGCATCCTATTCCCATTCTACTATTCTTAGACTGATGTGCAACCAACCAACCATCACTCTTGTTGAAAATATTAGCAATTTAGCATATGATTTAATCCGAAATATTATCATGTAAATCAAGGCAGTAGCAAGTAGACTAAACATGCAAACAAATAATCTAACAGATGAACCGATCCAATCTATTGCAACCGCTAGACAAACGAATTGAATAAACATATCATATAGAACGGACAGGAACACGTACTGAACAGCGGGAGCAGAACCGCTGGAGTTGGTGTTGACGTTGTCGCCCATGTTGAGGTTGCTGAAGAAGTCGCTGAGATCCGGGAAGAAGTTGTCGGTGTGGAGAAACTCGTCGTCCGATGACGACGTCGTGATGCCAGTAGTCGCGCCGGAGCGCTCCCCAAAAACCTGATTGCCCCTCACCCGTACAGGTTGACGAGAGGCAGGGTTCCGGAGGCCTACTGTCCCGACAGTCGGTGCACGCCGACGGACGGGATGAGGAAGACGATGGCGGCGGCGCAATGAACTGGAAGGAGGTAGTCGCGTATGCGTCTGGTAGTGGCGGCTAGGGTTGTGCAGGCGCTTATGTAGTGCGGCTGGAAAGATCGTGGGACGTAGCCCACGTCCGAGTCGGGCCCGCCACGATCCAGAGAGACCGGAAGCAAAACGGGCTGAGTAACGCGTCCGTTAATGACTCATAATTAATGCGAATTAATTTTCCAAACGGCAAAACAAAAGATAGGCTCTCGGCTCGGCTCAATCCCACAACCCACGGCGCGTCGTGACGAACGAACGAGCGAGGAGGAGGAGGAGTGCGCGAGGGCTCTCTCTTGTTCTCACTCACATACAAGCACTAGAACAACCCTCCTTATAAACCACTCCAACTCTCTCCCAACTAGCAGTGTGGGACTAAACTTTAGTCCCCCACTAGTGCTGCCACTGATTTTTGGGATGGGCCATGTGAGTTTCAGAATTTGATAAAGGGCCATGGGCCAAAGGCCAAAGCGGTCCAAATTCCAGCAATCCCCCACAAACTCTCATTGCCACATCTCCTCAATAAGTTTCCAGAACATTGTTTTATATACCGGTATGTCGTGGAGACTGTTAAGTTGAACTTCCACTTAAAGCTTCATATTACACTAGATTGCAACTTGGATAGTGGACTATGCCTTGAACTACAAGTTTTCTGCGCACTAGCTTCATACAAAGCCTAGACCGATACTAGGCTGCCGCGAGGCTTCCTCGCGGTTTGGAGCTTATGCGTCATACTCCAGGGCCTTTCATGAGTTTACTAGAGAGCACCCAACTCTCATAGATTGCGACGTTTAACAATCAGACTCATATAGGTGTGTTCTTCAAAAGATGTTCTGCAGGACAACATCTCAGCTAAAATAAGCCACTTAGAACACATTAAGATAAATATCAACCTGCCATACAGAATAGGAGAGTATTGCATCTTACGGAGTGGTAAAATTACTATAGGGATATATACTCTCCTCCAAGCTGACCAACAGCTTGTCTCCCAGCTCTAATTCACGGGATCTCCGATCACATAGAGTAGGTTACCACTGTGGTCAACTCATACCGTGGGTCTCAAACCCATCTCCCTCGATGCATTATCTATCACATTACGTGATAAACCCTTTGTGAAGGGATCTGCCAAGTTCATGGTTGTTTGGATATAATCCAACGTAATAACTCCGGAGTTTTTCAATTTCCTGACAGATTTCAATCTCCTCTTCACATGCCTTGATGACTTCATATTGTCCTTAGAACTGTTCACCTTGACGATCACAGTTTGATTATCACAGTTCATTAGGATTGCGGGTATTGGTTTTTCAACCACAGGCAAGTCCATCAAAAGCTCACGAAGCCACTCTGCTTCAACAGTGGCTGTGTCTAATGCTGCGAGTTCTGCTTCCATAGTTGACCTCGTTAAGATGGTCTGCTTGCAAGACTTCCAAGAAACAGCGCCACCACCAAGTGTAAAAATATAACCACTAGTGGCCTTAATCTCATCAGCATCAGATATCCAATTAGAATCACTATAACCTTCCAGAACTCTCGGGTTTCCGGTGTAGTGAATTCCATAGCTCGCAGTGCCTTTTAAATAGCGCATAACTCTCTCAAGCGCATGCCAATGATCATCTCCCGGATTAGAAACAAACCGGCTCAACTTGCTCACAGCAAAAGAGATGTCAGGCCTCGTGGCACTCGCCAAATACATAAGCGAGCCTATAATCTGAGAATATCTCAGTTGATCTCTAGCAATCCGTCGATTCTTTCGAAGCAACACACTAGGATCATATGGAGTAGAAGAAGGCTTGCAGTCACTATACCCGAAGCGACTCAAGACCTTTTCCACATAGTGAGACTGAAGCAGTGTAATCCCACCATTATCATCTCTCAACAGCTTGATGTTCAAGATAACATCAGCTACTCCTAGATCCTTCATCTCAAAACAACGAGATAAGAAATCCTTCACCTCCTTGATTAAATCAAGATTGGTTCCAAATATCAGTATGTCGTCGACATATAGACAAAGAATAACTCCCTCGCCCCCACCATGGCGATAATACACACACTTGTCAGCTTCGTTTACAACAAAGCCTTCAGCAGTCAAAGTCCTTTCAAACTTCTCATGCCATTGCTTAGGAGCTTGCTTGAGGCCATATAGCGACTTCAATAACTTACACACTTTGCCTTCCTGACCGGGCACTACAAAACCATCTGGCTGCTCCATGTAAATTTCCTCGTCCAACTCTCCATTAAGGAAAGCTGTCTTAACGTCCATTTGATGAACGAGAAGACCGTGCGAGGCAGCCAATGAAAGTAGCACTCGTATAGTGGTCAATCTAGCCACAGGTGAGTAAGTATCAAAGAAGTCTTCACCTTCTTTCTGGGTATAACCCTTGGCCACAAGCCTTGCCTTGTACTTTTCAATTGTACCATCAGGCCTAAGCTTTTTCTTGAACACCCACTTACATCCTACAGGTTTGCACCCATAAGGACGATCAGTGATCTCCCAGGTTCCGTTAGCCATGATGGAATCCATCTCGCAACGAACAGCTTCCTTCCAGTAGTCAGCATCAAGTGATGCATAAGCTTCTGAAATAGTCCTGGGTGTGTCATCCACGAGGTACACAATGAAATCATCACCAAAGGACTTTGCAATCCTCTGTCTCTTGCTCCTTACAGGAATTTCAATGTCATCCTCTACTGGATTCTCTACGTGTTCTATCGTAATGGTGGGTATAGGAATCTCAGCCAAATCCTGACTAGACGAAGCAGGAATCTCCTGATTTGATGGGCTAGCCATATCCTTCATAGGAAATATGTTCTCAAAGAAAGTCGCATCATTCGACTCCATAATCGTACCAACATGCATGTCGGATACCTCAGATTTTACTATCAAAAACCTATAACCAATGCTATTAAAAGCATAGCCCAGAAGAACACAATCTACGGTTTTGGGTCCAAGCTTGCGCTTCTTGGGAATTGGTATATTGACTTTCGCCAAACAACCCCAAATACGTAGGTAAGAGAGTTTCAGCCTTTTCCTTTCCCATTCCTCAAATGGAGTAATGGTTTTATTCTTTGTGGGAACTCGGTTTAGGACATGACACGCAGTCATTAGTGCCTCCCCCCACCATGCCTTGGAGAGACCCGAAGTGTCTAACATGGCATTAACCAAATCAGATAGAGTTCGGTTCTTTCTTTCAGCCACCCCATTTGACTGAGGTGAATAGGGAGGCGTCCTCTCATGGATAATACCATGTTCCGCACAAAAGGAATTAAATTCATTGGAAAAATACTCTCCACCACGATCAGACCTTAACCGTTTAATTTTACGATCAAGTTGGTTCTCTGCCTCGGCCTTATAGTTTTTGAAGTAAGTCAAAGCCTCATCTTTTGATTTCAGAAGATACACATAACAATATCTAGTGGAGTCATCAATAAGTGTCATGAAATATTTCTTTCCACCTTTTGTCAACACACCATTCATCTCACAAAGATCAGAATGTATAAGCTCGAGTGGTGTCAAGTTTCTCGGCTCCGCAGTCTTATGGGACTTGCGAGGTTGCTTAGCTTGAACACACACTTGACACTTGGAACCTTTGACAGTAGTAAATTTCGGAATTAAACTGATATTTGCTAATCGCGTCATGCAACCAAAGTTAATATGACAAAGTCGTGAATGCCATACATCAGATTCATTATCGTGGCAACATGATTAATAACTTTAGTGCAAACATCTGACAAAGATAAGCGGAACAGGCCTCCGCACTCATAACCTTTACCAACAAATTGTCCATACTTGGAAATTACAACTTTATTGGACTCGAAAACCAACTTAAAACCATCTCGACATAAACGCGAACCGCTGACGAGATTCTTATTGATGGAGGGCACATGATGAACGTTCTTCAGTCGCACGATCTTCCCCGAAGTAAACTTCAGATCGACCGTACCAACACCACGAACAGTAGCATGTGACCCGTTCCCCATCAGCACGGGGAAGTCCCTGTGGCCTGGTAAGAAGAAAACAATGAAGCATCAGCACAAACATGTACATTGGCACCAGTATCGACCAACCATTCAGGTGAATGAAAAACTGAAAGGATGGTAGGAAATATACCGTACCCAGATTCCTTCATCTCAGTATCGCCAATGACAACGTTGGCAGTCTTGCCGCCGTTCTCAGGTTCGCGCGACTCATGGCGGTTTGGACAACGAGGAGCCCAGTGACTTGGATCACCGCAAATATGGCATGATCCCTTCCGCTGCTTCTTATTGTTGTTCTTCTTAAAGTTGGTAGGCTGAGAAGGCTTGAACTTGCCATTGGACTTGCCTTTACCCTCGGATTTTTTCTTGTTATATTGGGCTGGTAGTTTTTCTTCTGTACCATGTGGGCACTAGAACCTACCTCAGCAACCCGAGCACGTGTATCTTTTGCTCTTGCCTTCTCTTCCACATCAAGAGATCCGATGAGGTCCGAAACGGAAAACTCCTGTCTCTTGTGTTTCAGAGAAGTAGCAAAATTGCCCCACGAAGGTGGAAGCTTGGCAATGATGCCTCCGGCCACAAATTTGTCCGGTAAAGTACACTTAAACTGCTCAAGTTCTTTGCGAGCGACTGTATCTCATGAGCCTGTTGAACAACAGAGCGCTCATCAGTCATCTTATAGTCATAGAATTGCTCCATGACATACAACTCGCTGCCAGCGTCCGAAGCCCCAAACTTGGCCTCGAGCGCAGCCCACATATCCTTGCCGTTGTCAAACGACATATAGGGATCCACAATGGAATCATCAATAATTCCGAGAAGGGCACTCTTAAACATAGTGTCCATCCTCTCAAAGGCTTCCTGCTGTGCAGGATCAAGATCGCCCTCAGGCTTGCCCTTGGTGGCCGCATAGCACTGCATGGATTGAAACCACAGCACTGATCTCGTGCGCCACCTCTTATAATCCACACCCTTGAAAGGGTTAGGCTTTGTCGACGCAAGAAAAGCAGGTGCAGGAAATTGCCTATAATCAGGTTTTTGGATTGTTGAAAATATTAGCAATTTAGCATATGATTTAATCCGAAATATTATCATGTAAATCAAGGCAGTAGCAAGTAGACTAAACATGCAAACAAATAATCTAACAGATGAACCGATCCAATCTATTGCAACCGCTAGACAAACGAATTGAATAACATATCATATAGAACGGACAGGAACACGTACTGAACAGCGGGAGCAGAACCGCTGGAGTTGGTGTTGACGTTGTCGCCCATGTTGAGGTTGCTGAAGAAGTCGCTGAGATCCGGGAAGAAGTTGTCGGTGTGGAGAAACTCGTCGTCCGATGACGACGTCGTGATGCCAGTAGTCGCGCCGGAGCGCTCCCCAAAAACCTGATTGCCCCTCACCCGTACAGGTTGACGAGAGGCAGGGTTCCGGAGGCCTACTGTCCCGACAGTCGGTGCACGCCGACGGACGGGATGAGGAAGACGATGGCGGCGGCGCAATGAACTGGAAGGAGGTAGTCGCGTATGCGTCTGGTAGTGGCGGCTAGGGTTGTGCAGGCGCTTATGTAGTGCGGCTGGAAAGATCGTGGACGTAGCCCACGTCCGAGTCGGGCCCGCCACGATCCAGAGAGACCGGAAGCAAAACGGGCTGAGTAACGCGTCCGTTAATGACTCATAATTAATGCGAATTAATTTTCCAAACGGCAAAACAAAAGATAGGCTCTCGGCTCGGCTCAATCCCACAACCCACGGCGCGTCGTGACGAACGAACGAGCGAGGAGGAGGAGGAGTGCGCGAGGGCTCTCTCTTGTTCTCACTCACATACAAGCACTAGAACAACCCTCCTTATAAACCACTCCAACTCTCTCCCAACTAGCAGTGTGGGACTAAACTTTAGTCCCCCACTAGTGCTGCCACTGATTTTTGGGATGGGCCATGTGAGTTTCAGAATTTGATAAAGGGCCATGGGCCAAAGGCCAAAGCGGTCCAAATTCCAGCAACTCTCACCCTTGAGCCTTCCATCCCCACCTTATTTATAGACTTGAGCCATATCAATATATAGGTGCACAATCACTCGGGAGCTACAATATTTAGTTTCTCCCGGTAACTCAAATACATGCTGTGCAGAGTGCCTCATAAGTATGAAACCCACTAGCACTCCATGCAGATATTGCACATGGTGACATGATCTTTTTGATGATTAAACATGGATAGATGATGTACACAATTAGTGTAGAAACCCAATTTAATGTTTTAGATTACTACGACTTGTCCTTTAAACGGTAGAGGGTCGAGTGCATAATACTGGGTTGTGTCCTTATGTTTCAAAAATGCAAATCACAGTTACCAAGCCGACAAACTTGTAATTTATCTGTTAGTGGGTATTAGGCATGCGTAATTTAACTCGTCAAAAGGGTGCGGTATACATGCCCAAAAAAGTAATGAGTGTGGCAAAGTAGCGGGAGATAATCCTTGTATAAAGTTGTAGCATTTTAACAATTTTATTTGAAATTGATGAAATACTATTATAAGTCAAAAAAAATTCAGTGGAGGCCACTCATCCACCCGGTTTTTCTTGGGTCTGCTCCGAGAGGGCAGACAAACCAGAAGGCTCATCACATTGTGCGAGCTTCACATATGTGGATTCCTACCAGAACTCAAAAGAGACCAAGAGGTCATCTCTCTTTACTAATACACCACTCTATTTTTCCGTTTTCCTAATGTGTACAACTTCCATTCATAGAGAGATAATTACTTACTAAGATATGTATAATCAAGATTTTAACCCATAATGTATGAAAAAAAATACATTCCGTCATATAGAGCTTTCATAGGGGGGATTTTTCTCATATAGAATTAGTACGAATTTACACTAAAACCAATACTTTGTTATAATAAATCATATTAATATGATTTTAATTAGCGTGCTCATGTAATAGTTAACGCTCTAACCATCATAATACAGATCTAGTCCATGTCCAAAATATTACATATTCACACATATAGAGGATATCCACTATAGTTGGAGAAAGATCAACAAAACCGAACTTTTCATGTTCTTTATATGGTATGAACTTAAGAGAAATATAATGTGCTCTTCATTTCCTAGAGTCAACATTTTTATTTCAAAGAATGGATTCCCCTCGCTCGCCCATTTCCATTACCGAAACCAAAGTTCTACCCATAACGCATACAACCCAACCAAAGCAATTTCATCCAAGCTAACAGAAAGCAAAATATTGTAAGTTGTCTATGTTTCTATAAGTGTATATTATCTCTCCACAACAACAACTACCATCATCCCTATAATATCGAGCTTGTGCCTCACACTGTTGATGATGTTGATTGGCATGAGCGCTTAATTCTTTGTTGTTGGTGATGCCCATGATTATGCTATTGTTCATAGTAGGGGTTTCACTAAGGAACTTTTGGTGTGCCATACAGATTTAGTTTCATGACTGCCAATACAACGAAGGAAACATAAACCTATATAATTGTGATTTTGTATGTCATGTACTTGTCGTTGTGTGTTGTTGTTCCCTACTCCATATATGCCAAGAGAAATAACACCTTCAGTGGTAACATGACGAACACTGCCTTGTCCAAGAGAAGCTGTGTGGATTTCTTTGCTATCCAAGAGTAAGTTAGAGGCAACTAGAGTGGTTTACTTTAACCTCTTGCTTCCGATTGATTTGTAGCTAGCAAACTATTTAGAACCTCCAATGTGTGCCATGGTAATCCAGCTCCAATTTTTTTCCAATGCATCATATTCCCAGTGTACGATCCATAGACCCACGTGCATCCATAATTCTCACCCATGAGTCTTCCATATTCACCACTCGTCGTAGTATTTATAGACTTGACACATATCAATAGGTGCACAACCACCCAATAGCTACAATATTATTGTCTTCCTATAACCCAAATACAAGTTGTCAGAAGTCCTCATAAGTACGAAAACTCAGCCGGGATGCATGCGTATATTGCACATGTTTTTTATGATAAAACATGGATAGATGATGTACACAATTAGTGTAGAAATCTAGTTTTAATGTTGTAGATAATCTACTGTGGCAAGATCCCGTGTACTGTAAGGCACAAGTGGAAAGTCAGGTGGACCATATTGTGTCATGGTGTATTCTTACAAAAATCTTAAACACGATTATACGGTTGCCGTGGGATATTGACAGTCGAAGCTATGGGTCAGGCCCATTCAATGGAGCATGACACTATTCAACTTACACCTAAATGCATGCTTTGTTTATCCTATGTGCTATGTCTTCTCCCGTTTCTTCCTTCACATAGTTGGACATCGATAGGTATTCTCCCCCCCCCCCCCCCTTCACCCCGAAATTCCCACTTATATTCCCCTAATTATGCAGCAACAAGGACAAGATGTAACTACCATTTTCTAATTGTGGCTGCAAGTTCTACAAACTAGAGCATCAAATTTTATGGTGACAAATTCTGCATTATTGGTAATTCGACCCTCCTTTGTTGTGTGTAACGCTCCGCCACAGCTGTGAGCATCAAATTATATGGTCACAAATTCTTCATTATAGGTAATTCGGCCGTCCTTTGTTGTGTGTCACTCTCTGCCACAGCTGCAAGGATTGTAGTAAGTACTTCGAGGTAAGATCTACAAACGTCTGCCTCGGCTCGCTACCAAACTCGTATGCAAACAGTGGGACGTGAAGCAAGCCAGCTACAGGTGCTAGACGGCTTTCTCGTCAAAGAGCGTTCTATTTCTAGGTTTCCTTAATTCTCAGAGAGAAGACTCGTTGCTGGAACCGAGAGCACTGGCGATTGCTTTCTTTCTGACCTTCAGCCGAGAAATTCCATACCTTCCACCGACTTATTTTGTGTGTGGCCAGAACGTGATGCTTTCCAATGCCGAGTACTTTTCTTAACAATGTATGAAGCCCGTAAAACCGAAATAGATCCAAATCCACGACCTTGACGATCGAGGGAAAAGGGTATGTATTATTATGGTGTGAGCCTTCTTTCTTTTTGGCCTTAGATTATCATAAGCGAGGAATGGTGCGTGCTAGCCTTTGCTATTAGAAGTTGTATTTTCGGTGGTCAAAGGGAAGGAATCAGAAAAGAGGGAAGCGCTCTCAAGGTAGAATCAGTTCCAGAAAAAATAAAACAACTATGTACTACATGAGTCACTAACCTTGCTGTTGTCGTCAACCACGACTAGATGTGAATGGAGCTAGATCGAAGGATCTGCACCTGAACTATGCCTCTGATGTTAAATCGTCGCTGACAAAGTGCAACCAACAGTGCAACCGTATCTGGAATCAAGAGCCAAAAGTGGAAAATTTTAGGATAGATCCGGACTCCACCTTGTCCAGGAGCCATCTCACACTCTTATTATCGGGTTTCCAAATACCATTGTTCAAGACCACATTGTCAAGGATGAGAAGGCACTGATACCAATTAGCAGACTCAATTAGTTTTCTTAGAGACCATCAAACAATAGATTTTAGTAGATCTTAGAGAGACTTTGGTCGCCATTGCACTAGGGTTTTGTCGTTGATGGGAAGGTAAGCCAAACCGGTCAGATTTGCGCAACAACTATGACTTCGTAGCTATAACAGTTCAAGATGTAGCTTCTCAACCTCCTCGGAGTACCCTTTGGTGGCGTCCGTCCTGCTGGAGTTTTGGTGGTTGTCTTGTTTCTTGTGTGTGTGCAGTTCCTTGTTGTAAGCTGGTTTCAGCACCTTATGACGAGGATATGGCCTCCGGGTACCCCATGGAGGTACAACGTGACCCACTATGGGGGTAGCCCAGCTAGGCCCAAATTGACACGAAGCCCAAGAAGTAATTTACAACACTTGTAAACCCTACCTGGCTCCATGTATAAAGCCAGGTAGGGGCACCCAAATAGAGATCTCTCAACTAGACACGCAACACCCGCTTCCGGCGGCCACCATGTAAACACATCTATCATGATCATAGTGACTTATAGCAGGACGTAGCGATCCTCCACCGAGGGGACGTGAACCTGGGTAAACTCCGCGTTTGTAATCTCGCTACCGGAATCTCCTACGCCGCCTAATCCACCTCTCGTAAGCTACCCCGTGTAGCATCTGCCGTGATAATCCCACGACAGTTGGCGCCGTAAACACGATGCTTGGAGTGGTTATCCGGGCGGGATCCGTCGAGATCTTCATCAGCAACTGCGGCAAGAACGCATCTGGCAGCTTCGCTCAACTTCATCATCGGCAAGATCAGATCCAGCCGGATCATCCGATTCGACTCGTGGATTCGTCCATCCGCGCAAGATCCGGCGGCCGGCTCCCCCGTGCTGAGATCGCATCTTGCCAGTTCGTCTACGAGAAAAGTTTTGGTTTCCTCAGCAGCAGGACACCTCGCGGCAGGCCTCAATCACGCTGCGTTCCCGAGATTCGCCGTCCCTGGCGGTTGGTTCATGCCGTGCTTTCGAGTCAGATTCCAGTACGGCTCCTAGCAAGGTGCATTAAAAAAATCGAATTGTTGGAGCAAATCTGAAAAGTGGAGTCGCTCCTTCACGTCAAAATTGAAGACAAAGCAAGCCACGATCATGTGCTACTAGTCCAAGTCGGAAGAAGAAAAGAGGATCACGTCCAGTAACAAGGCATTGGTCGGTGTATCAAGTCCCGAGAAAATTTGATCTGCCCAAAGGAAGCAATATCTACATCGATAAATGCTTGGAAGCCACTACATGATCTAGCTAGTCCCTTGGCTGACCACGTTTTTTCTTAATCTGCTGGTACTGCATGTCCCGTTTGGAGCAACAGAGTTATACTGGATCCGAAGAGAACGCGTCGACCTAAGAAAAATTCAGAGATTCAACCTCGGACGTTCGGCCGGAGATGTTCAGCCGGAACATCCGTGCTTGGCTGTCTCGCTGCGGATACAGACGACCACGCAGTGACTTCGACAACACGTACCGTCCGGCTCAGCCATCCAGCGAATCGCGGCAGGTCAACACGAACAGCTCGGCAGCCACTGCGTCCACGACTTGGCGGCCTCAACGTCGACTCCGTCCGCCGTATCATCTACGGCTACAGCGACTCCGCCACAATCGACACCGTCCACGCTTCGGCGTCCAAATCGCGGACAACTGCGACCATCATCGATCCGCCGACCGACCTTCGACTCTCGCCAAGCCGGCTTGGGTTACATCGCGCCCAGCTACACCGACCTCGACACCCACAACTCGCAGTCTTGGCGTCCGCAACTCAACATGCTGACTGACGATTTAGGCGGACTCGACATCGCCACCCCGACAATCTACGCGTCATCAACAGATAAGTCGCTTTAATATTTAAATTATTTAGCCACATATATAACCTGCTTCGGCCGCACCCGATACTCGGGGGCTGCGTCACAAAGTGTACAAAGATCTTTTCCGTTTAGTTATTGCAGGTGTACTACCCGCCGATTCGATAAAGTCGGACTCGGGGGCTGAGCATTCTCGCCCCCGTATAGTCAAGCATCGACTCCTTCGACGTTACATCCACTATATTACACTCGCAAACAGGACTTATCAAAGTCGGGTTCTCTATAACCCGCACCGGACTTATCAAAGTCGGGTTCTCTATAACCCGCACCGGACTTATCAAAGTCGGGTTCTCTATAACCCGCACCGGATTTATCAAAGTCGGGTTCTCTATAACCCGCACCGGATTTATCAAAGTCGGGTTCTCTATAACCTGCACCGGATTTATTATACTATTATTATGATCCCGCATCAGATTTATTATTAGCAAGTTTCTTCCAACCGCGCTGGATTTCATGGAAAGTGATTCGCTCTCAAAACACGATTAGTATGGTCATCACAAGGTCATCAAGGTACCCGACTCATCGACTAAGCCTACTTGATATGCTGCTCTGAGTCTCTGCCCGATTCTGCGAATCGACCAGACACTCGGGGGCTACTCCCACCAGGAGCTCTGGTCGCGCACCTGACACTCGGGGGATGCGCCACATAAGTCCGGATTTGAGTCCTAGCGGCTAAACGTCGCTCGACTCCGTCCGCCACATCCAAGTCCGGATTCGAGTCCTAGCGTCTAAACGTCGCTCGACTCCGTCCGCCACATCCAAGTCCGGATTCGAGTCCTAGCGGCTAAACGCGCTCGACTCCGGTCCGCCGCGTTGAGTCCCTCGCATCTACTCCGCCGCGTTGACTCCGTCCGCCGCGTCGAGTCCCTCGCATCTACTCCGCCGCGTCGACTCTGTCCGCCGCGTCGAGTCCGCCACATCCACTCCGCCGTGTCGACTCTGTCCGCCGCGTCGAGTCCGCCACATCCACTCCGCCGCGTCGACTCTGTCCGCCGCGTCGAGTCCGCCACATCCACTCCGCCGTGTCGACTCTGTCCACCGCGTCGAGTCCGCCACATCCACTCCACTGTGTCGACTCCGTCCACCCGTCGATGCACTTCCGACTTGGTGATTCTCCTCCATGCGAACCGATGGACTTTCGACTCTTAGTCTCCGCCCAACTCTTCGACTCGGCCAGAGACTCGGGGGCTACTTCCATCGGTCCCTCCCAGTCGAGTACCTCCTGGGAAGGCTTAAAAACACAATAACCCACATACGGGTCGATGTACGCACTCGACAAGCTGCGTTTCCCCAGATTGCCTCTGCGGCAACAGATCTCTAGATGCCACGTCTACGACGTGAAGGTAAGACCCGTAGATCCGCTCTACTGGCCTGGGAGCCGACTCAGACTGTGCCTGCTCAGTAAATATCCGTACCACGGTACGAAGAAAACCCCGGCGGACGCGTTGGGTACCACACACATTGCAAGAGTCAAGATTTTGTGAGACCTCAAGCGGCATAAATCCGGCTACGCTTGCCTTTTCCGGGTTCGGGTCCGGGGACCCGAACTTGAAGTAGCTTAGCATTGTTTTGCCCGAGTGCAGTTAACTGGACCCGATCCGTCGAGTGTTCCAGGCTTGCTAAGCAATATCCCTTGACTACAAACTATCTCAATGGGGCATCGGGTCGATGTACTTCCGACTCGGTGACGCTCCGCTACGTGGTCATCGACTACGCTTACTCGACACACCGGGTCGATGCACTTCCGACTCGGTGACGCTCCCCTACGTGTTCATTGGGTACACTTACCCGACTCTCCGACTTGGCTGGAGACTCGGGGGCTCGACAACGACATTGCCCGTGAGTTTCTTCCGCAAAACCGACACTCGGGGGCTCGACTACAACATCGCCCCCGATCGTGGCTACGATGTAAGGTCTAGACGACCACCACGGCGCGGACGTGCGGCGCACCCGAGTCCTCTACTACGACTCCAGCAGCCTCTACTTCGACTCGAGTCCTCTACTACGACTTCGGCAGCTTCTACTACGACTCGCCATCCTCCGCGTGATGAACCGGCACAGATTCCACGTTCCGGGAAGACAATGTTACCGTCGGCCATGAGACACATGAGACCCTCCACGCGATTCTTCGAATCACCCGAAGGCTCGGGGGCTACTGACGAGGATATGGCCTCCGGGTACCCCATGGAGGTACAACGTGGCCCACTATGGGGGTAGCCCAGCTAGGCTCAAGTTGACACGAAGACCAAGAAGCAATTTACAACACTTGTAAACCCTATCTGGCTCCACATATAAAGCCAAGTAGGGGCACCCGAATAGAGATCTCTCAACTAGACACGCAACGCCCGCCTCCGGTGGCCACCATGTAAACACATCTATCATGATCATAGTGACTTATAGCAGGACGTAGCGATTCTCCACCGAGGGGACGTGAACCTGGGTAAACTCCGCGTTTGCAATCTCGCTCCCGGAATCTCATACGCCGCCTAATCCACCTCTCGTAAGCTACCCCGTGTAGCATTTGCCGTGATAATCCCACGACACCTTGTACCTTGTCGCCGTTTGTGGTGTTATTAATTTAACGCCGGGCCTCTGGCTTGGTATCTAAAAAGGTACTTCCTCCGTTCCACAATATAAGATGTTTTAGATGTTTCACATGTTGTCTAGATTCGGACTAAAAAAATGAAAAGTGGATGAACATATACACTAAAACATGTCTAGATACATGTGGTCCAAATGTGAATATGGAAAAAGGCTAAAACATCTTATATTATGAAACGGAGGGAGTAAGAGAGAAAGTGACACATAATTAAATTTATGTCGTCAGATGAGGAATGGACGTATCGATGAGCCAGTCTTGGTGTGAAGTGGCAACTCACTGTGTACTGATTCGCCGCATGATCTCAGCCGTCTGTTATCTCTGGACGATCTCCTCGACGCCGTTGGATTTCTATTTACAGATGGACTCACGAGTAGGGTCCTGGCGGCTGGCGTGCCAGCCGCTCACTGGTTTTGGAATCGGCGGCCTCGACGTCGTCGCCGCCATGAGCAAGGCTAAGAACCTCAATCTCAACCGATCCATTGATTTGATTTTTCTGTACAGTTGTGCAAACACATCTCAGCATACCCTGTATATCCGGGCAAATTTCACTCAAAATTCAGCGCTAGAACCAAGCCACAACAAAAGCACGCGTGATTCCATCGCAGTCTTCCCCATTCGCTCTCCGATCGCCCTGTCGCGGTGTCGCCCCGTCGTAGCCATCTCTACCGGCCCTCGATCATGGTGATGGTCATGCTGTCCACGAAGCTGCTGTCGGGCCTGCTCGACGACGTGTCCTCCGTCGTTGCCGCCGCAGCTCTCCTCGCGGCGAAGCCGGGCTGCTTGGGGCCCGGCAGCGACGCGGCGTCGGCGGCAGCCAGCATCGTGAGCGCCTGCGACATGAGGGGCCGGTCCTCCGGGTTCTCCTGCACGCACAGCAGCCCCACCTTGAGGCACTTGAGCACCTCCTCCGAGTCGAACGTCCCCTTCAGGGTCTCGTCCACTAGATCCAGGCTCTTCCCCTCGCTCAGCAAGCTCCAGACCTGGTAACAGTAAATTCAGGTATACAGATCAGGGATTGATGGTTAACTGAACATTTTTGGTGTAGGATCCGATTAGTGATGAGCTTTGTTCAGGCTTACATGTGCTAGAAGGTTCAGGTGGTTGGAGTAGCTATAGACGCCTCTATTCCTTATGCCCGTAATGATCTCTAGAACTATGACACCAAAGCTGAACACGTCCGATTTCACCGAGAACACCCCGTCCATCGCGTACTCGGGAGCCATGTAGCCACTATAGAGAACCATGTAAATATCATTGACGTTAGCAGATGAACATAGTCAATATAGGGTGATTTAATTGTTTATGAAAACTTACTATGTGCCGACCACTCGAAGCGTATTGATTTCCGAATCATCGCCGCCGAATATCCTTGCCATGCCAAAGTCTGAAATTTTTGGAGTCATGTCCTTATCTAGAAGGATATTGCCTGTCTTCAGGTCTCTGTGGACGATCCTGTATCTTGAGTCCTGGTGTAGGTACAGTAAACCTCGGGTGATCCCCTCGATTATGCGGTATCGGGTTTGCCAGTCGAGAAGCATGCTCCTGGATTTGTCTGATAACATAGAGAAAGTTAGTCAGTATTGTTCCTTGAATGATAGGGAACTTTCATGCTCTCACAGAGGTTCAGTGAATACCAAACAGAAAGAAATCCAGGCTTTTGTTTGCCATGTATTCATATATGAGTATCTTTTCTTGTCCACAAATGCAGCAGCCAATCAGTCGAACAAGATTCCGATGCTGGAGTTTTGCTATCAGCATGACCTCATTCTTGAACTCATCAGGGCCCTGCGACGATGCCTGCGAAAGTGTCTTAACTGCTATTTCCTGTCCATCCTCAAGCTTGCCCTGTAGTTTTGGACCAAGCATTTTCGATGAAATGTTTCATGTTAATTATAATGCCATCTTCAATTCTGATAGTTTGACTAGTAATGATGTATTGCTATACTTCATTGTAAGACCTGAAGTTCCGATTTTCTGATGCTTCGAAACTACTAATAATTTGTCTTTGAAACTCCAGTACCTTGTATACTGGTCCATAGCCACCCTCACCAAGCTTATTGGCAGTTGAGAAGCCCTCTGTGGCTGCTGCTATTGTCTCCAGATCATATATTGGCAGATCTAGGTCAGCCCCGTGACTAGTTCCTTCACTTTGTAGTGCTCTGCTTTGCATAACACCACTCCATTTACTTGGTGTTCCTATTGAGAATTTGCGACATAATATTTAGAAATGACATCAGCAAATAAGTGATATGTTTACTTGGTCGAAGTCAGAACTACATAGATCATGCAGAGTAACCTGATAGTCTTGCTTTTGTCCTCTTTCTTCTCCAGAAGTAGAACCCTATAAGCGCTATAATAACTGCCAGTACAAATAAGCTGATGGCAACTGCAACTATGACTTGCACCTTCTTCTTAGACTTACTAATTGAATCTGTGCAACAAATCACCAATATTAGTTTGATCATGGACATGGATATAGCTAAAACATTTGAATGTGTTCGTAAAAACAACATTGTTCTGTGCACAGCATAGGTGTTAGATTAGTATACACAGATGTATTACAGATTTACAGTACTTCTGAACTTTGATCATTCCTTTGGCTGAATGAATGTAAGCATTTTTCAAGAGTAATTGTACGCATTTGAAGAGCCGCTAATCAAAGAGTATTGCTATCAGAAGATGAATGCATGATATTCACTTCTGAATATTGACATACAACCATAGGTTGAATGTATCTAGTGAACTCTGCCATAAGTTCACTTTTTTTATTCCATTCATACTTGTGAGATCTTTTTGTACTATCTAATACGTTACCTCTTCATCTGATATGGGGGCTCAGTAGTTCCCTCAAAACATTCTCAAACAAGGAGGAAACACTGTTAATGAGTCAAATGCTTTATGTAACCCTTGCTAGGATCATGTAGATAACTGGGTGCAATGGGGTCAACTGCTGGTAGGTTGTCATGCCCTACCAGCTGGTTTTAAGTCTGGGGCCCTGTTCTGTGGAATTCTCAACAGACCGTAAACCAAGGGACTCCATGCCTAACCTTGACTATAGAACCAAGGATCCAATTGCCATGCTCACAGTCGAGAAGCTACGATCAGACGGGAAATGAGCCCTTATAATATTGCAGGTGCAAATTTAAGCAAATACCGGTCTACTGGCCTAACACTGAATGATGATTGGATATGTCTAAATATTTTGATGACGAAGAAGTCTTCGGATAGTTCAGTCACAGCTTCCAAGCTGTGAAACTTTGTGGTCGCAACGATGAAGTCCAGGTATGTTGATTCCTTGCGTGTGTGTCTTTATTATTTCGTTTGAAAATGGAACATGAACTGCTGTTACATAATTATGACAGACACCTTGCAGATGAAGGCGTGCTAATGTCTTTCCTTGAGATCCACTAAAGAAGTAAATTTGCTAGGATTTGTTTCATCTGTCAATAAATATGTAATGTACGCTCAATTGGATACCTGAACATACAAAACTAGCAAATTGTTTTAGTCCGTTCCAACTGAATCTAATGGTCAGACAGGAGGGTCTTGTCCACCTTTCTCCCGTACTTTTGGTACTATTTCTCCACCCCGCATATCCATCTAGGAAAAGAAAGAAGAAAGGACCAAGATTCATGAATGCATCAATCATGATGGATACCTACACGTCAACCACACGTGGAAATACACATCCACACCCAAGAAAAACATGTGGATTTGGACATGCTTGGGTGTCATTCATCGCAATGTCCTGCGATTCTTCACGGCATCTGGACCTGCTGGTCGACCATTATCCAACTTACTAGTACCAAGTATGGCCTCAGTGCAATAGAAACATCTAGCTTCACTCTAAAATCTGGACTAGATGGTCCTCGCTTTATCAGTGACTCGGACCTGCGTTTGCTTATTCCTGAAGGAAACTAATTGCGGAGACCAGATTATGCAGCGGCAGGAGGACCAACTGTAAAGTGAAATGGACATGCTAATAACTTGCTAATGCATGAATGCATCAAGGTCAATTTACTGGTTATTTTCCCATGTGCTGTTGTGCGGCTATTTCAGGAATGAAACAGCGACTACTGCATGATTGGGAAGGTCTCGAGTTGCTTGTAGTTGAATCAATTGCTGCATTGCCAAATCGTGTTCCGCTCAGCCTACTTCCATTGGACCAGACCGTGAGGTGAGGTCACATCAGGGAGATCATCTGAAAGGCCACGGTACTGGGACACTTTCTACGTGGAGATATATAAGATTTTGGGTCTCGGTCAGGTGGCCGAGCTTAATTCTTGTCCCCATGTATATCATAATAATTGAGATTCTCTTCTCCTGAATTGGAGCTTATCCACGCCATCCCTCGCAAAATGACAATTGCTGGCTTGTACAGGTATTCCTTGCGTGTTGCTTACTTGCTTCTGATATCAAAATTTCTAAGCCTCTATATAATTGCTCAGTGTTCATCGATCGATCGTATTATAGCGCCCCATAGGGGATCCACATGGATCCAGCATCGATCATCACAGAACTCTTTCAGTTGTAGAATATTTTTGTGGTATCGACTTGTTCATTTTTTTCTAAATGTTGATGATGATCACTACCAGGTATTGCTGTCAGTTTGTGCTCTGTCAGAAAAGTGCCCACTTGCTATCGCGTAATAGAACAAATGCTCACTATGGTGGCCCGGCTCAGGTGCGTAGTTCTTGCAGGGACTGTATGCTATGCCCAATAGCAGGAAGTACCATTGGCAGATTGGCTAGAGCCAACAAAAGTACAAGAAAAGGTTCCAAGGCATATCAAAACCCCCCGCCCCCCACCTACAAGGATGTAAAAGAAACAAGAAATTAACAACGTTTTTGTGAACCATATGGTGTTTTCACGATTATGTGGAACCGAGAATTCGCCCAGGCCCCTCCACATGCTACTTTTTTAAAGTTTGCCTTATCTGTAGATTTTTCAGGATTTGATCACAACCTCTCATCTACCGAGCTTTAAACTATAGTATGTGGTAACCAAAGGTACTAATTAGTCACACTGCATTATGATATGACTATGCTCAAAAGGATAGCTTTTCAAAACCCATGCAATTATTTTCTTATTCGCTCCCTAAAAAGTGGCTTTTAGTACTCAAATCAGTGGAGTGAGGCACAGATGCATGGACAGATGCCTCCCACTGACTGAACCACCGTGCTGAATGAAACAGAGCAAGATCTAGTTCTACATTCCACGAACACTACTGTTTGATCGGGACAAACTAAAGTCCGCACATGCCAAAAGCTAGAAAGAAACCAAAAAATGCTGCCTGTAATCTTGTGCGTCGAAGGATGATAGGATAGAACAAATCTCACCAACCAACATGCATCATCAGTGATCACATGGCAGAGAAAAACAATGCGAATCGAGACACGTACGTACCGAGATCGGCGGCGGCGAGGCGGACGTAGAGGTCCTGGCCGTAGTCGGGGTACACGCGGAGGTCGTCCAGCGCGCCGGTCCACATGACGCAGCCGCGGTGTCCCGGCACGGCGCTGAGGTTGGCGCTGGCGTACGCCGAGCAGGAGCAGTTCCCCAGGCACCTCTCCCTGCAGTCCGCGAGGCTGGCGCCGAAGTCCACCGTGGCGGCCGTCGTGTCGGGCGCCTTGGCGTGCGGCACCACCGCGAACCCGTCGGTGCCGTTGCCGCAGTCGAGCGGCGTCGCGCGCGCGCACCCGGCGCGGTTGTCGCGCAGCGCCCACGCCTCCGGCGACCGCGGCGCGAACCCGCGGAGGCACGAGCACACCGGGAAGCCGCTGGCGTCGCACACCCCGTTGCTCCCGCACGGGTTCACGGCGTCGCACTGGTCCTTGGGCGCGTACCAGTACATGTTCCACGCGCCGGCGGTCCACACCCACGTCCACCGCTGCAGCAGCCCGCCGGCGGCGCCCGTGCTGTTCAGCGCCAGCCGCGACACGATGCTGGAGTTGGCCACCTGGAAGCTGTAGGTGACCTCGTTGGGGGTGTTGACGAAGCTGAAGTTGAAGCCCCTGTAGGTGGCGGTGTCCGGGACGCCGGTGAACTGGAGGCCGTCCCAGGGCCCGGAGCGCCACACCTTCTCGGCGCCGTTCCAGATGAACACCTCCGGGTCGCCCGAGGTGTCCATGGCCGCGACCACCGGGCCGGGGGACGGGTCGGAGGGGCTCGTCCACGCCGTCAGGGTCATGTTCGCGCCGGTGGCGAAGTCCATCCCGACGCGCATCCCGGGGAGCAGAGTGTCGGTGGGGTGGTCGAACCCCTGCCACGCCACGCGCCCGCGCGCGTCGGAGACGATCAGGTTGCCGTCGTCCAGGATCCGCGCCGTGCAGTCGCCGGTGACCTTGCCAGGCGCCGGGGAGACGGACCAGACGGCAGTGGAGTTGGCGTCGGCGACGGCGAGCGTGCCGTCGGCGGAGACGGACAGGGTCGCGCCGGCGTTGTCCTCCACGGCGCCCGGGACGGGGTCGGCACGATTGGCGACCCAGACGACGGTGGGGACGGAGACCCGGGCGTACCACACCCCGACGTAGGTGCTGTTGGAGCCCGGCGGGGTGAAGAAGCCCAGCACGAAGCTGCCGCCGCCGGCAGAGACCAGAGTCTCGTTGCCCCTCAGCGGCTGGCCCGGCGAGATGATGTCTCGGGCGTGCGAAGCCGACGAGAGTATCAGCAGCAGCAGCAGCAGCAGCTGGAGGAGGCAGACCCTGTGGCTGGCCATCGCCGCGGGGAGTAAAGCGGCTGTACAGGGTGCGAGAGCATTGTTTCTGATTAAGTGTTGCGGAGCTAGTGGCGCCCCGAACGACCGAACGAGGGTCTCGCATTTGAGAAGAGACGTTTTTAACTCCCGAGCTCATATAATTTTGTGGATTAAAAATTTAAAAATAACAAATTCTTTCAAAAGATTCTGGAAAGAATTGGAGACAAACATGTATAAGTTTTCAACATACCTTGGAAGTTTCGGGATGAAATGACATTTTTGATGTTGTGTATGAAAAAACTAATCCAATATTATTAAAGTTGCACTTTTAAATCTTATTTTGACAACTGATTTTTTTTCCGCACAGAACCACAGATGTAATTTCGTTCCGAAATCTCATACGGATGTTGATAACTTTTATATGCTTGTCTCCAAATAAAATTCAGATTTTTTTGAAATGTTTTAACTATTTTTTAAATTTATTTTAATCAACCAGGGGAGCATACAGCTTGGGAGCCAATGGGAATTTCCGCTCGCACTCCCGGAATATTATCAGCTATGCAGCGTCCGGACATTTGTCCTCCTCGACTTTCCCATTGACGTTCCCTAACTTGCGGTCCTATTCATTGGCGCAAAAAAAAAATCCAAATATCATTCAATTTTTTTGATATTTAGTAAATGATTTATCTAAAATTGAAACTAATCCTAATCCTAAACCTAATAACCTAATCTAATTGTAGGTTCTAACCGGTTTCTTGAGGGCCATATGTATGACGTCAGACATGGAATAAGCCTTTCTTAACGTGGGCACGCCAATATTAATTAAGAAAGATCACATTTTTTCTTGATGGTAGGTTCGGCTCCAAGATGCATATATTCTAAAAAACATATTAAAAAATGTCAAAAAATAATGAAAAAATATTCACGCATACCTACGTGGGAACATAAAGTTTCACGAGAAATCGATATTTTTTGTATGCTATGTAAAAAAGAAAAAATATGTCTCAAAAAAAGGTCCTTTTTAACATCAAAATTTGCTGTTTTTACACCGACCGACATAAAAGTCGATTTTCCGTGAAACCCCTTGTGAAACACATAGGATGCGAAGATGTACGCACAAACATTTTTTAGCATTTTCTTGATATTCAAAATTATAATTAAAAATATATTTTAATTAAATAGTGCATCTATCCCGGGTGCCAAAACGTTGTCCCCCGCCAAAGAAGATCTACCATTCTTAACTTGGTAGCACGACTCGACAAGAAATCAACACTAATTTTTTATGGTAGCAACGTCCCTTCAAGAATGCTTCATCGCGTCAAATAAATAAATAAACGTTTCAATAGTGAAATTTCTATGTCATAAAAATGCTGAATAAAAATTAATTGCGTATAGCTAGTAAATTTAAAATCCGAAAATAGGAACAAAGTTTCCGGTGCTTCTTGACCCGTCCCTTGGTAAATCTGCGTACGAGGACATGTCATAATCGGTTTCGGCTCCACAATCTGAAAACAAGTCCTCTTCGTCGAGAGTAAATAAAATAAAAGGATGAGCGACCTCGCTCGATCCTCTTCACCAGCGCAGCCGAAGCCTTTCCGTCGCCGCCAAATCAAATCAAAGCCAAGGAGATTTAGCATCCTCCCCTCCACCGGACTGCGCGTGGATTGAAGATCGTGATCCCCTCTCACTGGTACGGAATCCCTAGCTCGCCTGATTTTCTTATCTGTCATTCGTTTCCTAGCGCTAGATCTTCTTCCTGTTCCTCCTCGAAGTAAAAGCAAACCTTTCTTCTTCCGGATCGATCCCACCTGACACCATACTATCCCATTGACAGACAGGGGCATCCAAGCTGTATTTTCGGTTGAGCCGGTCAGCCAGTACTACTGGTAGCAGGCGATTTGTGAGCAACCATGGCAAGCAACAAGAGGAGGAAAATTTTAGCTCCGTCTGTGATGCCACCGTTAGCTGACTCGCTGCTGCCACCGGATGAGATGATGACAGAGGTGTTCCTGCGGCTGCCCGTCAAATCCATCCTCCGCTTCCGGGCCGTCTGCCGCTCCTGGGCCGCGCTGCTCTCCTCCGAGGAGTTCTGCAGCCTCTACGTGGCCAAGGTTGAGGCGGATCCAGCACCGCCACTGAAGCTGCTATTCATCTCGCCGGCGGCAAGGTTCGACTCCACCGGGATTTACTCCTGCTCGCCGTCAGGAGGCCCTGTCGACAGCAAACTGTTCACTCTCAATGACGTGTGTGGCGACTTTGTGGACATGACGCCTGCGCCGTGCCACGGCCTCACCCTCTTGCATGATGCCGTGGAGCCTGCCTACTATGTTTTCAATGCGGCCACGCGGGCTATCACCCGGCTTCCACCCTGCCAGGATTCACTCATCTCGACTGCTGGTCTTGGGTTCGATTCCAGGACAAGAGAGTACAAGGTTGTGAGGTTGTTTCACGAAATGTGCAACGGGACTTTGAGTATCAAGTGCGAGATGTACGTCCTTGGTAGTGAGCATGGGGATTGCTGGAGGCCTGTTACAGGTGGTGTGCCCTTTAGGTTCTGCAAATTTGCTACTGCTGCTATCAGCACTGCAACACAGGGTGAAGCT
>QRDG01000048.1:2837832-2920690 GCA_012064385.1 Puccinellia tenuiflora | reverse complement strand
TTTTTTTTTCTTTATTTTCTGTTTTCTTTAATAACTTTTAAAATATAGCTCCAAATCAAGTCAGATAAAATTATAAAAATTTGTAAAATTCCAAATATTCAAAATAGACATTTAGGAAATATTTTTGGTCAAAACAAAATTACCAAAATACCCTTTTGTTCAAATTTGCCTCATATGGCTATTTGGGTGGAATTTAAAGTAAGGGTTTATAAATACCAAAATCATTTAAATAAAAACTAAAGAATTAATATGAGTAATATCAGTCAAAATGATAACTCATTTTCATAATTAAAGATAGTTTAAGATAAAACATTTTATAAAACAAAGATTGGAAAGATGTTTAAATCATTTTCTCAAATAATTTAGGGTTTATAATATCCCCATCTTATTTATTTTAAAACCAAATATCCAAGTGGAAAGTACTATTTGAAACTCATTTAAATATTTTATTTCCAAAACATTAAAGTTGAGATTTGAAAATAAAGGAATATTTAATTTAAATATAACTTTGAAGCTGTCAAAACAATCTCTATAAAAGCTTTTCTTGATTTTTGGAGACTTTATTTAATTATTGATAAAAGTTTTGAAATTTTGTGATTTTTACAACATTCCAATTTTTGGGATGTTACAGGTTCGGTTAAGGAAATAAAAGACGGCCGTTGGATCGGGATCCAACGGTCCAGATCTAAAGGGAAAGATCCGGCCGGAGCTAGGTTTACGGTGAGCGGCGGCGCACGGCGGCGACGCATCGGCATCGATGTTCCCGTAGATCTAGGTCGTTCCAGGACGCGCGGATCTCACCTCGGTGATCAGCGTGACGAGGCGGACACGATGGCGAGGCGACATGCTCTGGGGTCGTCTCCTCCTCCGGTGATTGCTCGCCGGAGTTGCTACGGGCGGCGGCTTCGTTCGGGCATGGACGGACGTGTCGATCTGGCGATGAGAAAAATCAGTGGCCATGTCTAGAAGCTCCGCAATGAAGAAACAAGGCGATTGGAGGGGAAGGGAGGAGCTGGAGTCGCCGGTGTGCGGCCGCAGTTGCCCACTTACCGGCGGCGGGCGGCGGAGCGGCTCGAGCTTTTGCGCGGCAGCCTGGCGGCGCTTAGCTAGGGTTTTTGGGGCGAGGATGATGCGGTTGGGGTGGGGTTTAAGTAGGGAGACTCGGGGCGACGGATTTGGTCGAATTCGGTTAGGATTTGGAGGAATCCGTGGCGCGCACAGTGTCGGGCGAGAGAAAGAAAGAAAGAGAGAAAGAAAAGAGAGAGGGGAGAAAGAGGCCAGGGTGCGGGATGGTGCTGGGCTGGTCTTGGGCCGGCATTGGGCTGGCTCGGGCTGGCTGGCCGGTTTCTTTTTTTTTTTGCCAACAAAAACTCTTTCCCTATTTCTTTTTCTATTTTCAAAACTGCAAAGAAAAACATATCACAACTTCTTTAATAAATTTGCAAAAATACTTTTTAAAGAGCTTAGCAAAATTAGAATAATATGGCACTTGTCTTGCCAACAAAATAAAATAAAATATTTGAAACATGGCTAGGGTTACTTAGCACCCTTTATTCCATTATTCGAATTGATAAAACCAAAAATCAAAACAAGCCACCTAAAATAATTAAACTAAATGCACAAACAAATGCATATGATGACATGAATGCATGTTTATGCAAATTTTGAAAATTGGGATGTTACATCCCAGCAAACACATCACATAGCATTACAATAATCGATCTTGATCATGTTAGGCAGCTCACAAGATCATAAGACATGAAGCACAAGAGAGAGAGACTACCATCTAGCTACTGCCATGGACCCAAGGTCCAAGGTAGGACTACTCACAAATCATACCGGAGGAAGGCATGGCGATGGAGAGCCCTCCGGGATCCATCTCCCCTCTGGCAGAGTGCCGGGATCTGCTTCAGAATCACACCCGAACTAGGGTTTGAGTTGACGGCGCCTCAGGATGACTTTTTCGGAAAATAATGACCGCCCCGTCGTTTTTAGGGTTTAAGGGATTTTAGAGGCGTCGGAGGGGGCTGAGGGGACCCACCAGGAGCAGGGGCAGGTCCCACCCGCGGGCCAAGGGGGGGCCGCGGCAGGAGGCCGTACCTGCCCTATGGTGTCCCCCAGGGCTGCCCTTTGGTCTTCTGGTGTCTTCCGTCACATAAAAAATCTCCGTAAATTTTGAGCTCAATCCGACGATATTTCCTGTGGTGGATTTTCTGAAATACAAAAACAGCAAAAAGAGGAAACTGGCACTGGGCATCTTGTCAATAGATTAGTCCGACAAAATGCATAAAATGATTAATATGATAATAAAAACATATGACAATATCACAAAACTAGCATGGATCAATCAAAAATTATAGATACGTTTGACACGTATCATCATCACCAAGCTTAACACCTACTCGTCCTCGAGTAGGTAAGTGATAACAAAATAATTTTTGATGAGACATGCAACCAACACAATCGTGATCAAGATAGTAATGCAAAGCATAGGATGTGAATGAAGTGATACAAAACAATTATCTATAGTTGTGTAGCGCCCCGACCCCGGAATTATACACAGAGACTATGTAAATGGCGCAACCATCAATGTATAAAACAAAGATCAAGACTTGTGGAACAAACCGGCACATTGCATGACTCTACGACACAAAACATATAGCAACTCATATAACGAGAAGAATACAAATATTACACAGCAAAAGGATCACAGATCCAACAATTTATCAAGCGGAAGCGGGTAGTGTTGTCTAACAACAAGAGGCAAATATATGGCCTAACAGGCCTACAATAAACATCACCCAAGCCAGCTTGTTCCACGGTCCCAAGCTGCCACCTGGGAACCCCAAACTAGTCGTCGACGTCAACGAAGAACCCACCTAGCGGCTCGGTATCGTCCTCCTCTGAAATACAAAATCATAGAGGCAGCAAAGAGAGACTGAGTACGATGTACTCGCAAGTTTGGTAGGGCGATATAGGCCCAATGACTGACGGAGGCTCTAAAGCTTTATATGTATTTCTTTTGCATAAAGCTAAGTTTCATAAACCGAAATATAAAGGACACATGGCATTCGTCTACTCAGAATACTTTTCAAAAAAAGGGGTAAGAGAGTAACATTTGTCAACATTGGTTCTCATCGAACCCTTTTGTAACCAACCACTCTCATCTCCACCAAGGCACCCCCTCGAATCACCCTCGAGAAAGTGAACCTTTGTCACACGTTGGTTATGCAACCTTTAGCTGCCATATCAATTAGGTTAAGATTCTCTATGATCTTATCGTCTATTCCTAAGTTGTCCATAACCGTGGACACGGCTTTTCAAAAAGATTAACCCTGCAGGGGTGTACTAATTTACCCATTGGTACCGTCCGGCTCACCTAGTTGGCCCTCTTCCGGGGAAGACCGGCGAGCGGGCGCGGTTAGACCTTTACAAAGCATGAGGCTTACTCAAGGACCATCAGTGGCGGAAGGACAGGTTCAGGGCTCCCAGCGCCCTGCCCCACCGTCACATCCTAAACACCACCATCCTCATCGATTCTTTTTCCGCTCACACACACGGCAAATGGAAAACTCGAACTAGAGGACCCTTGACAAGCCCCTCACAAATTATTCGGTCAGTAAGGCGCCCATACACCCACCAATGGCAGCACGCTCGTCTTGGTTCAAGAGGTAAAGAACTCGCACCTAGGGGCTAGAGTGAGGCAAAACACCATCCCCGATGGCAACTCACCCAAGCCATCTTAGCATTTTAATTTAGCATCACATTCATCCACCATGCCCGAATCATTCCATCAACATCAACAATTATGGAATTTAATAACGGACATAACTAGTATCTCAACTAAGCATTTCTAAGCATGGCTAAGCATATAACCAACAATTATTTTGGTATTCGGCCAACACATCAACACTAGGGTTCGTAGGTAGGGATACATGTGATTGGCTCGGGAAAAACATGCAATCATAGGATTCTCTATAAATTGATCAAAGAGACATTTGAATCGCATGCAATATTATGGTGGATAAAATAAGTTGATAAAATCATAGGATGCTAGATGCCAAGAAGGTTAGGTTATCTCTTGCCTTGCTGCCCGGTCGTGAAGTACTGCTCGTCGGGGTAGTTAGAGAGACCCTCGACTCCGGAATCTATCGATACCCAAAAGAAATACAAAGCACACATAAATCACAAGAACACAAGATGCAATGCTCAAACACATGATGACATGTCCAATTGATGCAAGGATATTATCATTTAATTTAAATAACAAATTAAATGGAGCTCCAAATAATTAGTGCAATCATTTGGAAACAACCCCATATTTATCTTAGTGGCCACATTCTTTATAAATTATCAAATTATTAGAGAAGTGGCTCAAAATGCATGAACATGACATGTAATGGGTAGGGTTTGTCATTCCGATCATTTTGGTACTTTATTTGTAATTTTTGGAGCACCGATGAATAAATAGCGAAGTAAGTAATTATTTGAAATTAAGCCTTTTATCAGAATACGAAGAACATCAATTAAGTATTTGTGATCATGATGTGACATTAACATAGCTGGGTAGACTTTGAATTGCTGATCAGATTGATGTATCATTCTCAAGATTTGACTTAACATTTAACAAAATTATTAAACATTCAAAATTAACACAGTTTTCCGGAACTTCCGGTAAGTGGGCCGGTAATACCGGTGTAGCGGTACTTCCGGTCCTACTTCCGCTTATGGTTCGAAATGTCCAGTACCGAATAAGAAAACTTTCGGCTCTACTTCCGGTTTTACTTCCGCTTAACAACGGCAGGATCCAGTACCGAAAGTGATAACCGGTACTACCGCTGCTACTTCCGGTCCAAGGAATTTGAGCACGGCAATGGCGGGAACTCGCGGTGACCGCGGAGACGGCGGCGAGCGTGCGTGCACGCGTGCGTGCGGCGCGCTTGCATGTGTGAGCACGTGGAATGCTGGGGACTAAAACGAGGAGGCGCCGCGACTATTAGGTCGCCGGAACGACGGAGGGGCGGCGACCGGCGGCGAGTGCTAACCGAGCCACGGCGAAATCAGTGCTAGAGGGGGAGAGAAGGAGAGCGACGGCGCTCAAGAGGGAGAGTGGCTCACTAGCAACGCAACAAGGTCGCCGACGGGGTGCGGGGAGGTCGAGGCCGGCCGCGATTTGGTTCGAGGTGCGGCGGCCGGAGCGGATGAAGGAGAGGGTCCAGCGGCGAGTCCGAGCTCCTCGGCTCGATTCCTTCAGCTTGGACGACGAGGGAGACGAGGCGGAGCTAACGGTGGCTTCAACTCGAGCTGGGGCGACCGGAATCGACGGCGGCGTGCTCGGCACCCAGGGCGGCGGCGGCGATGCACGGGAGCTCGCTAGGGTTAGGGTTAGGGCTCCGCGCATGGGGAAAAAGGATCGATGAGAGAGAGGGGAGCAGGTGAGGGTCACGGGGTTCATTTAACCCTAGGGGAGCACTGCAGCGTGAGGGGAGCAGGTGCTGGCGGCCATGGCGACAGTGCGCGCCACTGTCGCCACAGAGGTGACGGTGCGGCAGAATTTCCGGTCACCGGACTGGTAGTTCCGGTGATCAGAACAAAACAGAAAATGGCTTTTCTATTTGGGCAACCAAACAACACCAGGAAAATATGCAAAAATTCTGGGAACTTCTCCACAAGATAAACAACTCCTCAGACATTTCTCTAGACCTTTTGAGCAAGGCGGCAAGGCTCACAAAAATACAAAAGCTTTGAACCACATAGTAAGGCATATGGCAAAATGGAAACACATTGGAGACCAACCATTTGGTTCTTATTCATTGAGGTGAGCTTGGGGAACTTGTTGAACCATATGGTCACCTGTCATGTTAAGGGGTACTCCATAGTTTGCAATTCAAGAAGTAAAGGTTTTGGGAAGTTTGGCTTCCCTCTTTTCATTGTTTCCCAAAAGGTCACTTGTTAACATTAGCAACTTAAAGGCATGCCATGATGCAAACAAGAATGCAAAAAGTGGAAAAATTCTTCATATTTTCCATTACCAAGTTAGGGCTGTTACAAGTTGATAGCAAGAAAGCAATGAATAACCAAGTTGAATCATTGAAGCAAAAGCTTTCATAAATAGTACATTAAAGACATGAAAGCAATGTGAGCCACATATTTGATTAATTCACACAGGTAACAATTCATGACAAAAGTGTTTGAGAATCAAAACAAAGAAGATGTAAGTTTAGCAAAAAGCCTCAACTTCAACGGTAAAGTCAATATAAAGATTCATGTTTAATCTGACAATGCAATATGATCAATGATACCAAGGGTCAATGCTAGATGTTTGCTTTGGTGGAGATAGAAGGAAGAGGAAAACTGACTCAACATTAAAAGTAAAAGAAAGTCCCTTCACAGAGGGAAGCAGTGATTAGTCATGTGCTAGAGTTTTTATTTTTTATGAAACAGAAGTAAAACAATTTTGAGACATGCATGCTTTCGTCAACGACTTCATAACAGAGAAGCTATCTAGTCCCCCATAACAAGCAAGACTTTTAGACTTGTGAGACCAACTGGTTTTTAGAGAAGCGAGTACGCTCCTCTTTCTCCTTGGTTTCACCACTGTCCAATGTTTAGAGCTGATTTCTTAGATTTTCATTGCGTGGAGGAAAATGGTGAGTTATATTTATATTTTTGCTTAAGCTGCTCTCGGGTTGATTCAAGTGAAGACGTAATCCATCGACACCGGGTGAAGGGGGGGAAATGACCTTGCTCGTCATGAGTTATATCTAGCTCTCTACTGCTCCCTCATGAGCTTAAAAATAGAGGCACAAAAAGGAATATTTTGAATTTTTAAAGATAGCACATGACAAATTTACTTGGAATGGCAAGAAATACCATGCATAGGTAGATATGGTGGACTCAGCTGGCAAGATAGTTTGGCTTTGGGATTTGGATGCACGAGTGAACCATACACTCAGTACGAATTTTTAGGCCTAGCAAAGAAGGTATTTGAAGCAAACATCTAATATTAACCGGTAATAGAGTAACATAAGACATTAGTCAATCATAACCATAAAAGCTCCACACCGTCTCCCTTATTGACCAAACAATTCTTTTGATGGAAAGATTAGCTTAATGAATTAACAACTACGAAACACCACACAGTTTCAAGCTTTTAACAGTATTTCTTTACTAATCAATTCCACTAAAATAACCAGCAAGTTTAAGCATTCATCTTAATATCTCAAAACAAATGAGAAGTATCAAGTATCCACACAATGATCTACAATACTATGCAGGCTTTCGTTTCATTCCACTATCACATGAATAGCATTGTATCACTTTGACAATTCAAACAATTTATCAATAACAACTCTCCAGCAAATATAAGTGAAGAACTAGAGAGTTTAACAACAACTACTAGCAGCTCTAAATAAGATAAAAGCTAAAAGTGAGAGCTTACTAGCAAACAAACAGTAGCTAAGAATACTCAACAAAATATAAGCGAAGCACAAGAGTATTCAAACGAAAAAGCGGAGCGTGTCTCTCTCCCATATAAACAAAGCAAGGATCCAACAAGCATATGACCAGCAAACAAACAAACAAAACTGAAAGTAAAAAGACGCTCCAAGTATAGCACATAATATGTAAAGTGATAAAAACTTAGTTTACCAAAGACGACCTCATGATAGTCGACGAAGAAGAGGGGATGCCTTGGGCATACGCAAGCTTTGACGCTTGATAGTTCTTGATATTCAGAGGGGGTGCCATGGGAGCATCCCCAAGCTTGAGCTCTGATCCATCTTCAATTTCTTCATTATCCTCTCCTTTAGAACTAAAAAACTCACTTCACACAAAACTTCTCATAAACTGATTAGAGGGTTAGTGCTCATAAATTAAAATACATATGTGTTCAACTCAAGACAAATTGCAAAACAAATTTATTAGGCATTAGCTACTGTTTACTAATCGTCAATGTGTCACTCCACCTCTAGAGTATCACATTTGACGATAGTAAAAAGACGAATACAAAATAAAAGCAGAATCTGTCAAAATCTGAACACTCTGTAAAGATCGAATTGTTTGAGGCATTTCTGCAGCTCAAATCAGAAAACTCAAAGCTAACGAAAGATAGATAAAAGTATCAGGCTTGCTGTCTAAAAATTTCGTTAAAAGATAAAATTCAGAGAGTTTTTGGATTTTTGAACAGTGAAGGACAGAAATCTGTTTCTGGACAGCAAAACAACACCTCGCACTTTAATGCATTAGAGGCTAAACTTGGCACAAAAGAAAACGATACAATGAAGTTTCTACAGAGGAAACAACTTGAATACTCAAGAAAAGTAAAAATCAAACTGAAAGTAAAAGACGGGTTGCCTCCCAACAAGCGCTTTCTTTAACGCCTTTTAGCTAGGCGCAATGCCAAATATCAAGTTTTTTCGGAGGCCTTTGCAACATCAAGAGCATAGATTGACCTTATGATTGATTCAAAAGTAAGATTTTTTCTCTTTCTAGGGAAGTGCTCCATCCCTCTTCTGAGGGGGAACTGAAATCTTATATTTCCCTCTTTCATATCAATAATGGCACCAGCGGTTCTTAAAAACGGTCTCCCCAAAATAATTGGACAAGAAGCATTACACTCAATGTCCATAACAATAAAATCAACGGGAACATGGTTATCATTAACAATAATAAGGACATCATCAACTCTACCCAAAGGTTTCTTTTTAGAAGAATCAGCAAGATGAACATTTAAATAGCACTCTTCCAAAGGATTTAAATTGAGCATATCATAGAAACCTTTAGGAATAACAGAAACACTAGCACCAAGATCACACAAAACATTACAATCAAAGTCATTTATTTTCATCTTAATAGTGGGTTCCCATCCATCTTCTAATTTTCTAGGAATAGAAGTTTCTACCTTAAGCTTTTCTTCCCTAGCCTTGATAAGAGCATCGGTAATATGTTTGGTGAAGGCACTATTTAATTTACTAGCATCCGGTGACTTAGCAAGTTTTTGTAGGAACTTTATGACTTCAGTAAGATTTCAATTATCAAAATGAATTTCATCATCTTTAAGTAGGCTAGGAGGTTCCTCATTAGTAGTTTGGATAGTATAAACTTTAACAATTTTCCTATTCATTTCACCAATTCTAGCTTCTTCTTTCTCTCTAGCCCACATATTTCAAGCGAGCCATCATCCTTTCATTCTCATTAATTTGAATAGAAATATCATTTAAAGATTCAGTAGGCTTGTCTTGAAGAGGAGTGTGAAAGGACATTGTCCGTTAATCTTGTTTTGACGTTTGATCACAACACTTGGAAGTATTTAGCATACTCTTTAGTATCCACAGGAAATATGATTATCTACATCAAAAGGATACTAGTGTATGTCCATCTATGCAAAAAGGAAGAAATGCCGGTTGTCGGAAATGGAACATAAAGGAATGGCGTTGCAGCAGGCTGGCCGCCCCCCTGGCCGGCCTAGGCCGAGCTCCAGGCCGGGCGTGTCTGGTGGGTGACCAGCCCCCAGGCCGGCCTTGGCCGGGCTCCAGGCCGGGCGTGTCTGGTGGGCGACCGGCCCGCAGGCTGGCCCTGGCCGGGTACCAGGCCGGACGGCTCTGGGAGGTGGCCGGCCTCCCTGCCGGCCCAGGCCGATCCACAGGCCGCCTGCTCTAATTGTCCCTGGCGTAATGATCGGTGGTCGGCCCCCAGGCCGGCCCAGGCCGGGCGGCTCTGGGGGGCGGCCGGCCTCCCAGCCGGCCCTGACCGGTCCACAGGCCGGGCGGCTCTGGGGGGCGGCCGGCCTCCCAGCCGGCCCTGGCCGGTCCACAGGCCGGCTGCCCTGTTTGCTCCTGCATGAAGATCTGTGGCCGGCCCCCACGGCCGGCCTAGGCTGGCCACCAGACCGGGCATTCTGCAGTCCCCAATGGCTCAATTTCGGGGAGGGGTATTTATACCCTTCCATCTACCTCGAGACGACTACCAGGACCAAAAGAAGAAGACCTCCATTGTTTGAAAGCTTCAAATCAATATATCTCCCTCTCTAGCCACTCAATCACTTAGCCCTTTGGGGATTTGAGAGAGGAGACCTAGATCTACACTTCCACCAAACCGATTTGATTTCCCCCTTGATTTGTGAGAGGGGGCTTGTTACTCTTTGAGTTCATTGGAACCCTAAGAGGTTGTGGTCCTTTGGAGCTGTGGGAGCTATGAAGACTTTGCCGGGAGCCACCAATTGAGTTGTGGTGTGTGCCCCGGCCTTGAGCATCGAGTCTTGGCGGCTCGGTGCATTTGGTGAAGACCCTCCAACTTGTGGAGTGTGCTTCATCCTTGTAAAGGTTCTAGTTGTCAACCTCAACGGCAACATAGTGACAAGTGCCTCGCCACATTGGTGGTAAGACACAACGGAGATACAGTGTGCCATATCAAGGCTACTCGGTGTTTCACTTTGGTGAACACCGCGCCGCTCCAACGGAGATTAGCTTCCATTGGGAAGTGAACTTCGGGATAAATCTCCGCGTCAACTTGTTGGTTATTCCTAAACTTACCTTTACTAATTGCTACTAGCTTATTCCGTTATATATCTTGTGCTAGTAGTAGTTTGCTCAACATATAGGGTTGTTCATCTAGTTGCATAATCTAGAGAACTTATATTTGAGCAATACTCAATTAAAACGAAAAAGAAGTAAAATTTGTAGTTAACCTATTCACCCCCCTCTAGTTAACCTCATCGATCCTTTCAATTGGTATCAGAGCCTCGTCTCTTTATTAAAGGCTTCACCGCCTAAAGAGGAGGATGGGGGATCCCACTCCAATGGAATTGCTTCAAAAGCAAGTCGAATCCATGGGGGAAAGATCCGATAAGAGGATGGATAGGTTAGAGGAACTACTAACTAAACTTGCCTCAACATCTAGCAATGCAAATGAAAGCCCCTCTCTAGATGAAAATGGTAATCCCATATCTCCTTCTAAAGAAGGTGAAGAACACTCATCTAAAAATTGAAACCCAAATCAATTTGGACATGTTTATAATATTGCTCCTAATATCCAACACCCACATGTGAACAATCTTGGTAATCCACCTTTAGTAGATAGGACCCATTTTACTAATTGGAAAGCTTCCATGAAGTTTTATGTGTGTAGCTCTTCAATGCAATATGGAGAATCATTGAGAGGGGATACTATCCTAAGGATATCAATAATTTGACCTCAAGTGAGATCATTGACGAACAACTCAATGCACATGCTATGCACATGCTCGAGAAGGCAATGGTCAATGAAGGTGTTGAGCACATCCGGTCTCTCCGAAATGCCAAGGAAGCTTGGGATTATCTACTTGCCATGTATGATGGCAATGTGAGCATGCAACGCTCGAAGAAATCACTTCTTCAACGGCAAATTGATCACTTCATTGTGAAGGATGGAGAAGTTTCGGAAGATGTATATCGAAGACTCAAGGCTCTCGTTGTGGACATGAAGGATGTTGGATTCAAGCATTGCGATGATGATTGGTTCAAGGGAATATTTCTTCAAACCTTGATTCCATACAATGAGAACATGGTAATGAATGTTCAATCAAGAGCGGACTACATGGAACTAACTCCCAATGATGTTTTGGGTACCTTTGTCACCATGAACATGCTGAAGAAATCCTCGGAAGAAGTTCTAGCTCGTTTGAATGGAATGAAGAGAGTATCTCTTGCTTTGAAGGCAACATCTTATGATGAGGAAGAATCAAGTGATGAAGGTGGATCCACCTATGTGCCATCCGAGAAGGAAAAGAGGGTGTCACACAATGAGTGTTTGGCGCTTGCCAACCATAATTGGTGAAAGAAAGGGGATTTTAGATCAAATGCAACGAAGAACAAGGGAAAAGAAGGCTCAAGTATGAAGAAAGCAAGAACTTGCTTCAATTGTGGAGATAGTGAGCACTTTGTTGCGGATTGTCCTTACAAGAGTAGAATTTAGAATGGAGGAAAGCTCATCAAGAAAACCAACTTTGTTCCCAAGAACAAGAACTTCATGAAGAAGGTACCTAAAAGGGCAATGGTGACAAATGAGCAAGAATATATATCCGGAGGTGAAGAAAGTGAAGATGAAGAAGAACAAGTCGGCATGGCGGCCATGGCAATTGGGGTTATTCCTTCTTCTTTGGATTCTATCTTTTCAACTCCGAATGACAAGAAAGGTCCAACCAAACACAAGTGCCTTATGGCCAAGGGTACATCTCCAAAGGTAACCCACTCACTAAAACCCTCAATTTCCTCTACTCCATCATTGTTGAATTGTGTTGAGGAACTTGATGATAAGAATTCTAATAATCTTTCAAAAGTCATGAGATCACTTGAAAGTGAAAATAAAATTGTATTTGATGCCTTCATGACTCAACTTGGTAATGCATATGGTCTCATTGAAGAACATGAAGAAAGAATATGTGAACTTGAGGGTTTTGCTCGTGATGATGCTAATAGGATAGCGGAGCTTGAGGAAGGTCTAGATAATGCACTATGCCTTAAAGATTCTATTGAGGAAATCTCCACTTTAGATCTATCTAAAATGATGGGTGACCGTGATCATGCACTATGTAAGCTTAAGGAACTTATGGATGAAAATGATAACATTATGAATGGTCACAATGAACTACTTAAGGATTTTGAACATCTTGAGAAAGCTCACATGGCACTCTCAAGAGAGTTCAAGGTTTTTAAGGAGTCACATGACATCTCTCAAGATAAAGATATAAATGAAAATGCTTGTGCCACTAACCCCTTGTGTGTCAAAGCATCTCTCATAGTGGAGAACAATAGGTTGAAGGCTCAACTTGAGAAAGGTCTAGTCTCTTGCATCCAAGGAGAAAAGAACCTCAATGATCTTTTGAAAAATCAAAGGAAAGTTGTGGGTAAGGAAGGACTTGGATTTGGAGTCTCATCCAAGAAGACCAATGAGAAGAAGAAGAAGTCAACTCCCTCCACTAATGCTATTGTTTTTGTGAAGGAGGGGGAGTTGGCTAATGATGAAGATGAATTTGATATCCTTTCTAAAAGCATTACTCCTAAGAACACATCTTCTCACAACAATTTTGCGAGAAAATATAATCCATCATATGTGCTTTTGAAATCTAATGATGGACATGTTTATGCAAAATATGTTGGAACTTCATATGGTAGTGATTATCATGTTTCTATTTGGGTTCCCAAGACCCTTGTGACTAACAAGAAAGGACCCATCAAAACATGGGTACCTAAATCAAGGACTTAATTCATTGTAGGTATGTGCTTCCGAAGGATCATCATGGCTTATTGATAGCGGTTGCTCCGCACATATGACCGGAAGCAAAGAAGTGTTAAGTGACTTAATGTATCAACTTCTCAAAGTATCTCATGTCACGATTGGTGATGGATCCGAACTCAAGGTATTGGGACATGGCAAGGTGGTCGTTTCTCCGGATACATCCATTGAGAAAGTCCTCCTTGTTGAGTCCCTTGGTTATAATTTACTTTACGTTTTGCAAATTTGCGAGTGCAACTTTACTGTTGTCTTTGGACGATATCATGTGCTTATCCTTCACGCAATTTCTCTTAAAGTAGCCTTTGTTGGATTTGTGGAAAACCGTATGTATGTAGTGGATTTCTCGAAAGAAACTACACATATTGCCACAAGTCTAATGGCTAAATCCGACGTGGGTTGGCTTTGGCATCGCCGGTTGGGCCACGTCGGTATGAGAAATTTGCAAACACTTGTGAAGGATGAGCATGTGGAAGGACTAACAAAAGTGAATTTTTCCAAAGATCGTCCTTGTAGCTCTTGCGTTGCCGGAAAGATGCATGAGAAGAACCATCCCAAAGTGACAACAATCAATACAACGAGGCCCTTCCAACTCATTCATATGGATTTGTTTGGGCCTCCCACTTATGAAAGCCTTGGTGGCAAGAAATATTGCTTGGTGATTGTTGATGATTATACAAGATACACTTGGACCTTCTATATCAAGAAGAAGAGTGAAACTCAAAAGGAATTCATTGATTGGGCTACTCAAGTACAATGCCAATATGATACAACCATCTTGGCCATAAGAAGTGACAATGGAACCGAGTTCAAGAATTACACCATGGATGAATTCTTGAGTGATGAGGGTATTAAACACCAATATTCCGCTGCATATACCCCTCAACAAAATGGTGTTGCAGAAAGGAAGAACCGTACACTTATTGATATGGCAAGAACTATGATGGCCGAATTCAAGTCTCCATATAACTTTTGGGCCGAAGCCATCAACACTGCTATCCAACCGGCTCTATCTCCGCCCGTTCACTAACAAGACTCCTTATGAACTTCTTGGTGGTAAAAAGCCCAACCTCTCTTATATCAAAGTTTTTGGTTGCAAATGTCAAGTTTACATTAAAGGTTCTAAATTGCCTAAATTCGAGCCTAGAACTTTTGAAGGCATATTTGTTGGTTACGCCAAGGATTCCCACACTTATAGAGTCTACAACATATCCACCGGGTGTGTTGAAGAATCTATGAATGTGGTGTTCCATGAGGATAATGGCTCCCAAGTGGGGCAAATTGATCTTGATGATGTAGGTTATGATCCCTCCTCCATAGCCATAGGAAGAATGGGTATAGGTCCTTTTATACCCATTGAGGAACCCCTTGTGGCAACGGAGTTGGACTCAAGCTCGACGCAAGTGGAGACCTCTACATCAACCATCGATCAAACGGCAAACCAAGAACAAGCTCAAGATCTACAAGATGATACCAATCATCAAGATAATGATCAAGATCCACCCAATGATAATGGTGGTCAAGATTTTGGTGATCCTTCACCAAGAACTCCAACCCACTCTCGGATTAATCAAAATCAAGATGAAGGAGATGATGAAGATGCACCTCCTAATGAGAGACCCTCAGATGCTCTTGCTCGTCGAATGGCTAGCAAGGCCGTGGCATTACATAAAAAATCTCTCTATCAAAAGAACATCATTGGTGGCCTTGGAAGGAGTGTGTCCACTCGGAGGCAACTATTACTCTTTTGTGGCATTCATGCCCATATATCACATTTTGAACCCACCAAGGTGTATGAAGCTCTTGAAGATGAAGATTGGGTCCATGCTATGCATGAAGAGCTCCATAACTTTGAGAGAAACAAAGTATGGTCCCTAGTGATTGGAACCAAATGGGTGTTCAAGAACAAGCAAGATAATCATGGACAAGTGATTCGCAACAAAGCTCGTTTGGTTGCTCAAGGCTACTCTCAAGTCGAAGGACTTGACTACGGTGAAACTTTCGCTCCTGTAGCTAGACTTGAATCCATTCGTATATTGCTTGCATTTGCCTCTAGTTATAAATTCACCTTATATCAAATGGATGTTAAAAGTGCATTTCTAAATGGTCCACCTAATGAGATGGTATATGTTAAACAACCTCCGGGATTCGAAGATCCCAAGTGTCCTAACCATGTCTACTTACTCCACAAGGCTTTGTGTGGCCTCAAACAAGCCCCACGTGCTTGATACGATCACTTAAAGGAGTTCCTATTAGACCGTGGTTTTGCACTTGGGGTAATCGATCCCACACTCTTCACCAAGTGTGTAAATGGAGAATTCTTTGTATGCCAAGTATATGTTGATGATATTATATTTGGTTCTACTAATGCCTCTTTTGTAGACCAATTTGCTATGCTAATGACAAGTGAATTTGAGATGTCTATGATGGGCGAATTGAAGTTCTTCCTTGGCTTTGAAATTGAGCAATATGAAGAAGGAACCTTTATTTGCCAAGCTAAATATATTCAAGACATGCTCAAGAAGTTTGATATGTCAAATGCAAGCCCATTGAGATTTCCAATGGCAACAAACGTGAATCTAACACTAGATCACAAAGGTATTCCGGTTGACCAAAAGCTTTATCGTTCTATGATTGGTTCTTTGCTTTATCTTTGTGCATCTAGACCAGATATCATGTTTAGTGTGGGTTTGTGTGCAAGATTTCAATCTAACCCTAAGGAAAGCCATATGACCGCCGTCAAAAGAATTCTTAGGTACTTGGTTGATACCTCTCATCATGGCCTTTGGTATCCTTCAAATACAAGCTTTGATCTTGTGGGGTATTCGGATGCGGATTGGGCCGGTGACAAAGTGACTAGGAAATCAACCTCGGGTGCTTGCCAATTTCTTGGTAGGTCACTTGTGTGTTGGTCTTCGAAGAAACAAAATTGCATTTCCACTTCCTCTACGGAAGCCGAGTATATTGCCGCCGCAAGTTGTTGCTCTCAATTATTATGGATGAGACAATGTCTTGAGGATTTCGGAATTAATAAAAAGACATTGCCTCTTTTATGTGATAATGAAAGTGCCATATGAATTGCTCACAATCCCGTGCTCCATGGCAAGACAAAGCATATTGAAATACGGTATCATTTTATCTGTGATCTTGTGGCCCATGGAGATATCTCACTCTCTTATATCAACACCAAGGATCAACTCGCTGATATATTCACAAAGCCACTTGATGAGAAAAGATTTAAGGAATTGAGAGGACAAATAAATGTCGTATGTGCAAGCAATTTTAGTTGATTGAAAATCTTGCATACACACCTCTACTAGATTTTTATTTGGACTCTAGATGTGGGCATGGATTTAGGGGGAGTGTTGTCCTAATTCATTGGACTCTCCCTCCCCCCATTATGTCAATAGCAATGTTTTCATTGATGTCTCAATAATATTCATATATGAGCTTAAATGATGAGTTTTGGTTATGCACCCAAGATATATCTTCGCGGTGGCATGCCTTACACTCATATATGGTGGCCTAGGCCACCGACCTAGCCCTCTTCCGCTTAACGAGTTGTCTCTCCGTGAGTTTTGTTGCATATTCGCCATTTATCATTTGCTTTATCACATCCAATGGTGTTTATTTGGAGGTTTTATTTTTATTGGATGTGTGAAGTTTTCCTCATGTTTTGCATTTGCATCTCCCCCGGATCACTCAACGGTTGCTCGGTGGTATTTCTGAAGATGCAAAGTGTTCGGAGCTCAAGATCGTCAACGACTAGAAGATGGATGGCCTCGGAGAAGCAGTTGGCCCGGCCTCCCACCCGGCCCAGGCCGGCTGGCTTGGGGCTAGGTCCGGCCTCCCGACCGGCCCTGGCCGGCTGGCTCGGGGCTAGGTCCGGCCTCCCGCCCAGCCCTGGCCGGCTGGCTCGGGTGCGTGCCCGGCCTCCCGGCCGGCCCAGGCCGTTTCCAAGGCCGGTGCGCTTGGGCACTTAGTCGCGTGGGGGGGTGGGGGGCGACCTGACCGGTTTTCTTTCGTCTTCCCCGTGCTCCTCTCCTCCATGGCTGCCCCTTCTTCAACTCGAGCTCCTCCACCTTCCCCTCCATGTGATCCACTCCCCATCCTTTCCCTTCCACAGATCTGAAAGAGAATCACCCGATCTCTCATCCTATCCACATAATTTCCCCGTTTTGTGCCGATTTTGGGTGGATTTTCTCCCTTGTTAGTGTGTTCTTGAGGTCTCTCTCAAGAGTGGAGATGGAGAATTGGGGAGATGATTGGGAGGAGGTCCCGCAGTCAAGCAAGGCAGGAGGCAAGTGCAGCAAGACCTTCGATGGGCTGGATGACATTGTTGATGATTTTGATGCTGAATCCTCCATGCCCAAGCCCAAGAAACTCAAGAAAGTGGCTGCGGTCCGAAGAACTAAGTCCAAGAAAGCTACCAACCCAATGGGAAGTCCACAGCCTCTTGTGAATCCAGATGAACCGGTACGTGCCTCTTGGGTCAAAGTGCCTCGCCATGAATTTGAGCAAGACCGTTTGGTTTTCAATCCCTATGCATTTGGCCATAGCACGTGTCCAGATGATCCTAGGTTCTATTGCAAGATGCATCAGGAAGTTTTTCATCAATGTGTTAATAAGAAAGTGAATCATCATGTGCCCACTTCCTATTTCAATCTTGAGCAAACAAGGGAGGTATGGCCTGAAGTGATGGAACTTATGGACTATCATCAAATCTCTAAGCTCATGACTGTTAGCACTCCATATTCTCCTGCGTTGCTTAAGCAATTTTATGCCACAGTTCATTTCTCTACAGTACCCAAAAGGACTATGACTTGGATGTGTGACACTACTGTGTGTACAGCTACTCTGGCTGAATTTGGGGCATTATTTGAGATTGAGGAACTTCCCTTTGCACCATGCTATGTTCGTCTTCATTGCTCAAAGGTTATGCCAGCTGAGTCAGGGCTTCGTCATTGCTATCCACCAGGGATTGGGCTTCGTGGGAAACTTCCCAAGATTTCTTGGATGTATCCTTATTGGAGAGTTGTTCATGGCATCTTGAGGAACTGTCTTAATTGCAAGTTTGGGGAAAAGGGCGAGGTTCGCGAGCAGATGATTAATTGCCTTCACCACATTCTCCCTCTTTATATGAGGAAGAAGCAAATAGATATCCTTGATTACATGTGGCAAGAGATGCGCCTGGTGGTTCTTAAGAACAAGGTTCCCGTTTATGGCCCATATCTGCAGACTCTCTTCAACACCAAGTTACACACTGATGTGGTCAATTCATATGAGATGTATGTGCCTCCTCTTGTTGCTATACCTCCTCCTCCTCCAGATGCCCCTGTCTTTGTTCCACCATATCATGCTCAGAATGATGAAGATGCTGATGTTGAGGCTCCTGTGAAGCAGAATGTGTTAGTTAAAGCACTCAAGAAGATGAACTGCTTCTTTGCGCAGAAAAGGAAATCAGATTACAAGGTTTATGCCAAGCAGAAGAGCTACAACCGCAATCAACGTGCGATCATGACTCAGCTTAATCTTCCTCTTGGTCCTAAAAGCTCAATTGAAGTCTCTGAGAACACCTATATGGCCCAGAATGAGTACACCTACTGGTTTGGCGATGACGCCTCCTCTCTTGCTCCATATTGGCATGGCAACCCGGGTCAGTCTAGCTCCCGTCCAGCTGCGGAGAATGATGATGAGGATGAAGAGGAGTCTGATGATGAGTGATCTTGGGATTTCACAACCCTTTCTCCTTTTTGGTGTCTTGATGCCAAAGGGGGAGAAGAATCTCCGGGGATTTGCATTGCATTGCGTTTTCATGTTTCCCTTCTCATTTCCATCGAACTTGTTTGTTTAAGTGAACTCTATTTGCATCGAACTTGTTTGTTTAAGTGAACTCTATTTTTTATGTATCCCGGAGTTTATTGTAAGGATATCTTGGACCTCTGTTATGCTATTGTAAGGACTTCCTCGGTTTACTATCTACTCTTTGGAGTCCATTGCAAGGTGATATTATTCCAAGATTATTTCTATATGAAGCCCATGGTGAGAAAAGTGCTCTACTCATATGAGGATTATGGTGAGAACTATCGTATATCCTTTGCTCACATAGTGTATATAGGTTTATCTATCACTTGTTCTCACTTGAGCAATTTTTAGTTGTATACCTTGTTGGCTTATAAGCTTAAGGGGGAGCTTCACTCAAAAACTTAGACATGCGTAAATGAGACTTATTTTGCAAATCCTTGTGTTGTACGTCATCAAACATCAAAAAGGGGGAGATTGAAAGGACATTGTCCGTTAATCTTGTTTTGACGTTTGATCACAACACTTGGAAGTATTTAACATACTCTTTAGTATTCACAGGAAATATGATTATCTACATCAAAAGGATACTAGTGTATGTCCATCTATGCAAAAAGGAAGAAACGCCGGTTATCGGAAATGGAACATAAAGGAATGGCGTTGCAGCAGACTAGCCGGCCCCCTGGCCGGCCTAGGCCGGGCTCAGGCCGGGCTCCAGGCCGGGCGTGTCTGGTGGGTGACCGGCCCCCAGGCTGGCCCTGGCCGGGCTCCAGGCCGGATGGCTCTGGGAGGTGGCCAACCTCCCTGCCGGCCCAGGCCGGTCCATAGGTCACCTGCTCTACTTGTCCCTGGCATGAAGATCGATAGTCGCCCCCCAGGCCGGCCCAGGCCGGGCACCAGGCCGGGCGGCTCTGTGGGGCGGCCGGCCTCCCAGCCAGGCCATGACAGGTCCACAGGCTGGGCGGCTCTGGGGGGGCGGCCGGCCTCCCAGCCAGCCCTGGCCAGTCCACAGGCCGGCTGCCCTATTTGCTCGTGCATGAAGATATGTGGCCGGCCCCCCCGGCCGGCCTAGGCTGGCCACCAGACCGGGCATCCTGCAGACCCCAACGGCTCAATTTCGGGGAGGGGTATTTATACCCCTCCATCTACCTCGAGACGACTACCACGACCAAAAGAAGAACACCTCCATTGTTTGAAAGCTTCAAATCAATAGATCTCCCTCTCTAGCCACTCAATCACTTAGCCCTTTGGGGATTTGAGAGAGGAGACCTAGATCTACACTTCCACCAAACCGATTTGATTTCCCCCTTGATTTGTGAGAGGGGGCTTGTTACTCTTTGAGTTCATTGGAACCCTAAGAGGTTGTGGTCCTTCGGAGCTTTGGGAGCTACGAAGACTTTGCCGGGAGCCACCAATTGAGTTGTGGTGTGTGCCCCGGCCTTGAGCATCGAGTCTTGGCGGCTCGGTGCATTTGGTGAAGACCCTCCAACTTGTGGAGTGTGCTTCATCCTTAGTAAAGGTTCTAGTTGTGAACCTCAACGGCAACATAGTGACAAGTGCCTCGCCACATTGGTGGTAAGACACAATGGAGATACGGTGTGCCATATCAAGGCTACTCGGTGTTTCACTTTGGTGAACACCGCGCCGCTCCAACGGAGATTAGCTTCCATTGGGAAGTGAACTTCGGGATAAATCTCCGCGTCAACTTGTTGGTTATTCCTAAACTTACCTTTGCTAATTGCTACTAGCTTATTCCGTTATATATGTTATGCTAGTAGTAGTTTGCTCAACATATAGGATTTTTCATCTAGTTGTATAATCGAGAGAACTTATATTTGAGCAATACTCAATTAAACGAAAAAGAAGTAAAATTTGTGGTCAACCTATTCACCCCCCCTCTAGTTAACCTCATCGATCCTTTCAGAGTGGTTCTAATTTTTAAAATTTCAACATCATGAGCAAGATCTTCCACTTTACAGACATGTCTATGCAGTTTTTCAAGTTTCTCTTCGATAGTTTTGTTGAAAGCTTTTTGCGAAGTGATAAATTCTTTTAAAACATTTTCAGATCAGAGGACATTATAGGATTATAAGAATTACCATAGGAATTGCCATAAGAGTGGCCATTTTTGGGAGGATAAGGCTTATAGTTGTTACTACCAAAATTATTTCGATAAGCATTATTGTTGAAGTTACTTCTATTAAGAAAATTAACATCAACTCGATCCTTTTCTTGGGCAATTAATGAAGCAAGTGGGACATTATTAGGATCAATATGGGACTGATTGGTAGCAAGCATAGACATAACCATATCAACCTTATCACTCAAAGAGGAAATTTACTCGACAGAATTTACCTTCTTACCACTTGGAGCTCTTTGGGTATGCCATTGTGAATAATTTGTCATCATCTCATCCAAGAGCTTAGTTGCTTGCACATAATTTTGTGGACGTGAAGGTGCCTCCCTGCGGCCGAGTCCAAGAGGTTCCTTGAAGAAAAATTCAAACTTGCATAAAAAGTTTGGATAACCAGCCTACTCACTGTCACTAGTCCTCCGCCTCCCCTCCCCTCCCCCTCCGCCTCCCCTCCGCCTCCGCGCGGCGGCGCCACGCCGCGCCGGGGCGTCCGCCCCTCCCTGTCCTCTAGCAACCCCCAACACATACCCCTCCCGCTGCCGCCGCCGGGGCGTCGTCCGACGAGATCGGGTGGCGTGGTGGCGGCGGCGGATCTCCTCAGCCTGGTTCAGTCCGACGCGGAGGCGACCGCTAGGACCAATCATCGGCAGTGTGGCGGCTAGCGGCGGCCGGGCGGATCGGCAGACTGCCGGCGGCGGCGGCTGGCGCACGACGGTGGGCTGCGATGGCGGTCGATCCGATCTGGGCCCAGATGGGCTCGGCCGGGCCGCGACCCATGCACCTTCCGCTGCATCGTGTCGCCTCTGATGGCAGGATGTGTGCTCCTGGGCTAGTTCAGCGACACGAGGAAGCCAGGAGCTTCGGCTCCGGGCATGGTATCGGTGACCTCCTCCTCCGCCGGAGGTGGTCGGCCGGCTAACCATGGCGATCCCTCGATGCCACGGTTAGCCCGGCGGCGATTTGGGGAGGCGTGGCTGCCGGTGAAAACCGAGCTCTGACTACGGTCAGGACTGGCGATGGCGGCGCTTACACGCCGTTACCTTGTTGAAGGCATCGCTGTTGCAGCTACCGTCTACCCAATTGCGCTGCTCCGGGGGAAATCCTAGATCCCGGGTTTCCCGGGTCGGACGATGGCGGCGCTGTCAGTGTCGCTTTCCCTCTTGGGGGCATTGTCTTTGGAGCAGTTGCCGGACGGAGGATGCAAGAGGTGGAGCGGTGTACATCTACCACGTTGATGGTGGCGAGTCTCGGCGGCATGGCGCCGCGGGGGTCTCGGCGACGAGCGTATGACGATGGACTCGCGCAGGATGGTGGTGCTGTCTGGCGTCGTGGCGATGCCGATGGCCGGCCTTGCAAGGTCTTCACGTTGATCGCTCCTGAAGATGGGATGGTGGAAGATGGTGCCAGCGACTTCTGTTGTGCGTATGTGGCGTGCACTGAGGATCGACTGGATCGGTTGGTGCTTCCGGCGCGCTGATGGGCGGCCTAGTTGAAGCCTCCGGTTTTAGATGATGCGCGTTGGTGCGTGATGTCAGCGCATTGGCTCTGATTGATCCACCCCCTCATCAAGCTTGTAGGTGTAGCGAGTTTTCGCCTGGACGGTGGATCTTCTGGTTGATCGATGTAATTCTTTGTAAAGCCTAGTGCTTACTGTTTTTTCATATTAATAAAGCTCGGCTGTGTGCATCCTTTGGATGCAGAGGCTGGAGGCACACCCTCTGTTAGCACTCGTTTTTGGCAGGTACCAGGTTCAGGAGTCCTCAGGAGGAATGGTGGCTCGTTGATGACTCGGCGGGAAGCCAGCCCGATATACCAGGGGTCATTTCTGTGATAACCCGGATCCAAGGAAGAGAACCCGGTTGACAGAACCCGGTTTTGACAGAACCCGGTTTAAAGGACCCGGCGCAGGCTAGACTTGAGAATTCTTGAAGATTCTAGAAGGCTGCATCGGAGAAGCCAGACGCGAGGAGAATTTAATGCTTGCCCAGTCCAAAAAAGGAGTCGGTGGAGCCAGGATGAGTTCAAGGTCAACACGGAAGGACAAAAGGTAACTTTCTAAAGGAAGCCGAAGATGGACGCTTGGAGTTCAAGTCCAGTACGAAGCCGACCGAGACTATTACCTAATTTAGAGGTAGAAACCGACTTAATTCATGAGTTGTAATCCTTGTAGAAGTCCAATACCTGTACGGGAAGTCCAGCCGCCTCACTATATATATGTAGGAGGTGACGGCCGATTGAAATTAAGCAAACAATCGACAAACCAATACTACTACTACCTTTTACCCTCAAACCCTTGTTTATGCTTCCGTTGTTCGGCGACTTCAACTAGATTTCGACGAATATCGACAACCGAGCTTGGAGCGGTCAAACCGGCCAAGTTCAGCCAATCGTCGCCGGCTCCCTCCGACGGGGTCCCTCCCGAGGGGCTGGGGCGTCTGGTTTTCAAAAGCGCCGAGTCTCTGTCTTGCGTATCGCGCTGAGACCCGGCCTCCCGCGGGGCGAGTTGCGGAGTATCTCCCCCGGCACCGCGGGTACACGAGGACGTGTTCGTGTGACGCGTTTACATCGCAACACACTTTTTGGCGACTCCGCTGGGGACTTACATCTTAAACCTAAAATCGGACAGCAATGGCCGGTTCTAAGGCTACAGATATGTCCAGTATCACCACCGACAACATCATCAAGCCTACTCTCAAGGACTTGTCGGAGGCACAACGCCAAGGTCTGGATGAGTGGAAGAAGAAGAGAACGAGGAATTCGAGGCGCTGCGACTCAAGCGGGAACAAGAGGACGAGGAAGTTGTACTTGGCCAGCTTCAAGTTAGATCGGCAAGGTGTAACCGCGCCGATCAAGGAGCCGGAGTATGTACCTCTGAACATCGACACCGACACACCCGCTGTAAGTAATAGTGTCTTTACTTCTGAGCAATTAGCTGAAATTCAGTTCCATGTTTCACAAGGTACAAATACTGTTTATAATGCTGTCATGGAACTTGATGCTGCTAAGAAAAACACCATCCAAGGCCAAACATCGGACGCACAACCGATGAGCCCAAACAGGGAAAGTCGGGTTGTCAATGCATTACCCTGTCCGACTCCGATCCGAAGTTTACCCTACCCGCCAGGCCAGACGGGACCAGCGGTGCAATTTCCTGGACGCGAGTCAATGCCGAATTCAAATTCGGCTCCTTGGATACAACCCGGCCCTGTGACCAATTCTGCTCTTGTGCCAAGTCAATCGGCCAGTAGGGACGATTTGCTGGTCGAGTTCCAGAAAAGGTTAGATCAGATAGCTTATGATAGACTCGGGATTATGCCAAAACATAGAACCTACGTTAAACCCTATCCCGAGTATTTCGATCTGCAACCTTACCCACCTGGCTATAGAGTTCCCGAGTTCTCTAAATTCAATGGGGTGGATAACAAATCAACATGGGAACACATTAGTCAATACTTGGCTCAATTAGGCGAAGCTAATCATGATCACATCAAAGTTCGCTTGTTCTCGTTATCGTTGACTGGGGTTGCTTTTTCTTGGTATTCAGCTTTAGCCCCTAACTCTATACACACTTGGTTTCACTTGGAGCGAAAGTTTCATGAGCACTTCTATGCTGGTGAAGTCGAGTTAAAATTGTCCCATCTTACATCGGTTAAACAGAAACATGATGAATCGGTATCCGATTATATCAAGAGGTTTAGAAATACTAGAAACCGTTGTTATAGCTTGGCAATAACCGAGAGAGATATGGCCGACTTAGTTTTTAACGGGTTGAGAACGTATCTGAGGGAGAAGCTAGAAGGACACGAGTTCTCTTCTGTCGGTCAGGTTCAGGAGAAAGCTTTGGCTCATGAAAGCCGAGTCAACGATTCCAAAGACTCGCATCGGATGAGCAGGAGTCGGCTTAACGCTATCGAATATGATGCCGACTCCGGTGATGAAGCCGATGTTTACGTAGCCGAGTTTGTTTGGCCGAGCAAGGCCAAACCCTATATCTGTGATGACTTAAAGCCGATTCGTAAGAATCGGGATGATGAAGTTAAATGTACTTTTGACGTAGGCAAATGTGACAGGATATTTGATGCCTTGTTAAAAGACAAAGTAATCCGGATTAATCATGTCATGCCATCGCCTGATGAATTAAGGAGGCGTGCATATTGCAAATATCACAACTCTTTCTCTCATGCTACTAATGATTGCAATGTCTTTCGTCGACAGATCCAATCGGCCCTCAATGATGGACGATTAAGTTTTGCTGGCATGGCCATTGACACACAGCCGTTCCCAATGAACGTGCTTGATCTCGAGGGGAAGAAAGTACTTCTTCGGCCAGAAGCAGCCGAAGCCGCTAACAAATCTAATGTGGTTATTGGTGAGCCCAGGAAAGAAGTCGGCGTCAAGGAAGCAAGGAGAGAAGTCATGTTGATCCGGCAACCCGACGGAAAGGAGGTTATTAAGATCACTGTCAGGAACTCCACACTCGGGGGGCAACAACCACAAGCAAGAGAACCCGGAAGCCGGAATCCAGAACTCGGGGGGCAACCTCGGTTCGTGAAGCCCAAGAACCCGGAAGTCGGCAAATGGAAGACAAATCAAGTTGAGTATAAGCCAAAGAAGGTTAAGCCGACTTTCGATATGTTGCTGAACAAATACGTGCGCCAAGTCGGGTCTAAGGTAACTCGGCAATATGGGAAGCGACCGAGGTCACCATCTATTGAGAGGAGTCACCAATACCAGGAGTCGGCCGGGGAGTACAAGCGTCAAGTAACCCGGCAAACGGTACAGAGCCGACTTGTGTATCCTGGTGAATCCTCCTACTGGCGAGTCAAGGACCAAGGAGCCAAGGCCACCAACATGGAAAGGAGGATGGTTCCAGAGAAGTCATTGGTCATTGGGACCCATGTGCTGAAGTTGAAGGACCCGGTTGCAGAACCTATAAATGATAAGCCGATACTTGCTATCGTGCCTAAAACAGTATCTAATAACCATGAAGCCGGGTCCAGTCAAAATACGGTAGCCAGATCCCGGGACCCGAAATATACACAGCCAAAGTGGTGTCCGCAGGGTATAACGAAGACACAGAAGCGGAAGCTGCAGAGGGCAAGGAACCGGGAGATGGCAGAGAAGGATGCTGAGCAAGCCAGAGATGCCAAGTTCAACGCTGAAAAACCTATGGTGTCGGCTCATCTATGGGTACCAAAGCCGACTCCTGTAACGACTCCTTTGGTGATTGCGCCGAGTCCTGTTGTGAGCAAGGAAATAGAATTGACTCCTGTACCGGCCACTACTTATGCATCATGGGCAGATGAAGTCGAGGCAGCGGACTTGGAAGCAGGGGAGGAGTCGGCAAAGGGCGAGTCGGAGGAATCGACGAACGAGGAGTCGGCAGATAATTCGACAGATGAATACCCGGCAGATGACTTGGCAGCGGACGATCTGGAAGACCCGGCAGATGAAGAATTACTAGACTACGAAAGTACGCCAACTCGGGTAAGCATGGATATTAATATGGTATATTATTTGCCTGCCGAGTTCCGTGCTGTAGAGAAGAAGCCGAAGTAGTGCAAATCAACTTTGGACCCAAGAATGCCATCTTCACAAAACCTGAGGAACCGGTGAAGCACCTGAAACCTTTGTACGTCAGAGGACACATCAATGGAAAACCGGTTACCAGGATGATGGTGGATGGAGGCGCCGTGGTGAATTTAATGCCGTATTCTGTCTTCAAGAAATTGCAACTAGAGGATGCAGATCTTATGAAGACGAACATGGTGCTTAACGGGTTCGAAGGAGGAGAAGGAATTGAGGCCAAAGGAGTCATTAATCTGGAGCTGACCGTGGGAAGTAAGACTTTGGCCACTGCGTTCTTTGTTGCTGAGGTGCAGGGGAATTACAATGTGCTACTTGGACGAGATTGGCTCCATGCAAACCAATGTGTGCCATCTACCATGCACCAGCAACTCGTACAATGGATCGATGACGAGATTGAAGTCGTTCATGCTGATAACTCGGCATGTATTGCCTTAGCCGAGTCCATTGTTGATTGGCAACACTCCAATGCCACATGTCTTTCGGGGCGTGACCTATCCGGGTTCGATTTCCTGAGTGCTACCAGGGACGGATTCGTGCCAGTATCTTTGAAGCCGGTTGGAAGCAATCGGCTGCGTCTCAAGTAAATGGATCCCAACAATAGTGAGTGGCTGCAGAAACGTCTGGACAAGTATCGGGCTGAGAGGAACGATATGTGTGAAGCAATTGAAGAACCAGATGATATGGACAAGTTGGGACAAGGCTTTACATCGGCCGACCCTCTCGAGGAGGTGGACATTGGGGATGGCACTATTCCTAGGCCGACATTTGTAAGCCAAAACCTAGAAGCCGATTATAAATCTGAGTTAATCGCGCTAGTCAAGGAGTATGTGGATTGCTTTGCTTGGGAGTATCACGAGATGCCCGGGTTAAGCCGAGAACTCGTCGAGCATCGGTTACCAATAAAAGCTGGCTTCAGGCCATATAAACAGCCGGCTCGTAAATTCAACCCGGCAATATATGACCGGATCAAGGAAGAGATTGGCCGACTCCTGAAAGCTAACTTTATCCGGCCTTGCAAGTATGCTGAGTGGATTTCCAATATTGTGCCGGTCGAGAAGAAGGGATCTGGCAAGATCAGAGCATGCATAGATTTCAGAGACCTAAATCGAGCTACGCCCAAGGATGAATATCCTATGCCAATAGCCGATATGCTTATCAATGATGCCTCTGGACACAAAGTCATCAGCTTTCTAGACGGGAATGCGGGGTACAATCAAATATTCATGGCCGAAGAGGACTCGGCTAAGACAGCATTTCGCTGCCCCGGGTTCGTTGGTTTATTCGAATGGACAGTAATGACCTTTGGGTTGAAGAATGCTGGTGCTACATATCAAAGGGCAATGAACTTAATATTTCATGATCTTCTTGGAGTCGTGCTGGAGGTGTACATTGATGACGTAGTTGTCAAGTCGGACGGCGAGTTAAATCATTTGGCCGACTTACGTCTTGCGTTTGAAAGGATGAGGAAGTACGGGCTCAAGATGAACCCTTTGAAGTGTGCCTTTGGTGTGTCGGCTGGAAAGTTCCTCGGTTTCGTCATACATGAAGCCGGCATAGAGATTGACCCGGCCAAGATTGAAGCTATCCAGAAAGTACAGGCGCCGACTTGTAAGAAGGACATGCAGAAGTTCCTAGGCAAGGTAAATTATTTGAGAAGATTTATTACTAATTTGTCAGGGAAAGTTGATGCGTTCACACAGATCCTTCGGCTCAAGAATGATGACGAGTTCACCTGGGGGGCAAGACAGCAAGAGGCATTCGACGGAATAAAGGCTTGTTTGTCTAAACCTCCGATTCTGAGAAAGCCGACTCGTGGTCTACCGTTTCGGCTTTACATTGCAGCTGAGGAAAGGGTGATTGGAGCCGCCTTAACTCAAGAAGCCGAAGGACAGGAGTATGTCATTACATATCTAAGTCGACGACTGCTAGATGCCGAGTCCAGGTATAGCTTTGTAGAAAGGTTGTGCCTATCTCTTTATTTTGCTTGCACCAAGTTGCGCCATTATCTTTTATCTGGCGAGTGCAAAGTCTTTAGTCAAACCGATGTCATCAAGCACATGATACATAGGCCGATTCTCAGCGGGCGAATCGGCAAATGGGCGTATGGACTAATTGAATATGATTTGGCTTATGAACCTCTCAAGTCCATGAAAGGCCAGATTGTGGCCGACTTCATCGTTGAGCATCGGATTGACCTAGAGCAAGAAGCCGACTTAAATATTGTGTCGGCTGTACCGTGGAAACTCTATTTTGACGGCTCAGTTTGTAGTGGTGGACAAGGAGTCGGCATTGTGTGCATATCACCCCACGGTACTGTCTTTGAAGCCTCCTGTCGTCTTGATTATTTTTGTACTAACAATGAAGCCGAATACGAAGCCCTTATATTCGGGTTAGAGATCTTGAAGGATGCAGGAGTGACTCATGTCGAGGCATATGGTGATTCACTACTTATAGTCCAGCAAGTGGCTAAGGTCTTCCAATGTAACAATGGATCACTCAACACATATCTCGACAGGTGCCTGGATATTATATCAACTTTGGATTATTTCTCCATATCTCATGTTTCCAGGCAGGACAATTGGCTCGCCAATGATTTGGCACAGCAAGCATCAGGCTATCATGTCAGCAGAGGAGTATTTTTCATGGCGGAAAAGCCGATGCTAGCTGTTGTCGATGACTCAGAAGCTGGAGGAGGAGCCGAGTCATCAAACTCGGCAACTGAAGGAAAAGGAGAGTCATCAAACTCGGGAGATGGAGGCAAAGCCGAGTTATCTAATTCGGTTCCAGAAGAACTTGGCGAGACTCGGTCAGCTGATTGGAGGAAATCTATTGTCAATTATCTAAAGGACCCGAGTCAGAGAACCGAGAGAGCTATTCGGCGGCTTGCTTTCAAATATACTCTGGTAGATGACGAGTTGTATCGCCGAACAGTTGATGGTCTTCTTCTCAAGTGCTTGGATGAGGATCAATCCCGAGTTGCCATGGGAGAAGTCCATGATGGATTATGCGGGACACATCAGTCGGCTCATAAGATGAAGTGGATGCTCAGACGAGCCGGGTTCTATTGGCCGACGATGATCAATGATTGCTTTCGATACTACAAGGGATGCGAAGCGTGCCAGAAATTTGGAGATATTCAGTTAGCGCCGGCTTCACTTCTTAACCCAGTAATAAAGCCGTGGCCTTTTAGAGGATGGGCATTGGATTTCATTGGTATGATTAACCCGGCTTCATCCAAAGGGCATCGGTTCGTGCTGGTTGCTACTGATTATTTCACCAAATGGTCTGAAGCAGTGCCCCTCAGAAATATGACCCACAAAGAGGTAATTCAATTTATTACTGAGCATATTATTCATCGATTCGGTATTCCACAGACTCTCACTACAGATCAAGGTACCTCCTTCATGGCTAAAGAGGTGAAACAGTTTGCCGAATCGCTTGGGATCAAGATGCTCAGTTCATCTCCATATTATGCTCAAGCCAATGGACAAGCCGAATCAAGCAACAAGATTCTGGTTAGGTTGATCAAGAAGAAAGTTCAGGATTACCCAAGGAGGTGGCATGAGGTACTGTCCGAGGCATTGTGGGCTCACAGGATCTCAAGGCATGGTGCAACCAAGGTAACTCCTTTCGAGTTAGTGTATGGACAAGAAGCCGTTTTACCAGTAGAAGTAAATCTGGCTGCTTTGAGGTTCGCTAAGCAGAATGATTTGTCGGCTGAGGATTATCACAATTTGATGATGGACAACATTGATGAAGTGGCCGACAAACGTATCAAGGCACTGAAGGACATAGAAAAGGAGAAGTTGCGGGTAGCAAGAGCTTACAACAAGAGAGTCCGGATTAAGGATTTTCAAATCGGCGACCTGGTCTGGAAAGTTATACTGCCAATTGGTTCTAAGAGCCGGAAATTCGGCAAGTGGTCGCCAAGTTGGGAAGGGCCGTTGCGGATCATAAGGATTGTACCCGGCAACTCATATTTGGTGGAAACATTGGAGGGCAGCATGTTACCTCGAGCTATCAATGGGAAATACCTGAAGAAATTCCATCCAAGTGTGTGGCAAACTGCGTAAAGCTACACATATGGCCGATGAGCTTAAGCATCGCCCTTAGATCAAATCTTCTACATTGTATATTTTCTAGTACGCAAGCTCTACTAGAAAACAGGGGGGCATGTGTTAGCACTCGTTTTTGGCAGGTACCAGGTTCAGGAGTCCTCAGGAGGAATGGTGGCTCGTTGATGACTCGGCGGGAAGCCAGCCCGATATACCAGGGGTCATTTCTGTGATAACCCGGATCCAAGGAAGAGAACCCGGTTGACAGAACCCGGTTTTGACAGAACCCGGTTTAAAGGACCCGGCGCAGGCTAGACTTGAGAATTCTTGAAGATTCTAGAAGGCTGCATCGGAGAAGCCAGACGCGAGGATAATTTAATGCTTGCCCAGTCCAAAAAAGGAGTCGGTGGAGCCAGGATGAGTTCAAGGTCAACACGGAAGGACAAAAGGTAACTTTCTAAAGGAAGCCGAAGATGGACGCTTGGAGTTCAAGTCCAGTACGAAGCCGACCGAGACTATTACCTAATTTAGAGGTAGAAACCGACTTAATTCATGAGTTGTAATCCTTGTAGAAGTCCAATACCTGTACGGGAAGTCCAGCCGCCTCACTATATATATGTAGGAGGTGACGGCCGATTGAAATTAAGCAAACAATCGACAAACCAATACTACTACTACCTTTTACCCTCAAACCCTTGTTTATGCTTCCGTTGTTCGGCGACTTCAACTAGATTTCGACGAATATCGACAACCGAGCTTGGAGCGGTCAAACCGGCCAAGTTCAGCCAATCGTCGCCGGCTCCCTCCGACGGGGTCCCTCCCGAGGGGCTGGGGCGTCTGGTTTTCAAAAGCGCCGAGTCTCTGTCTTGCGTATCGCGCTGAGACCCGGCCTCCCGCGGGGCGAGTTGCGGAGTATCTCCCCCGGCACCGCGGGTACACGAGGACGTGTTCGTGTGACGCGTTTACATCGCAACACCCTCCTTTTCTAAAAAAAAAAGTTAATCCATGTGTGGGACAATTTTTAACCATAAATTTCATTCTCTCCCAAGTTTGAGCAACATGTTCATTATCAAATTGTCTAAAGTTCATAATGTTACTCCTTAATTGTATGATTTTAGCAGGTGGATAATATTTTACAATAAAAGCATATTTGCATTTAATCCAAGAATTAATGCTATTTCTAGGCAAAGACAATAACCATTCTTTTGCTCTCCCTCTCAAAGAGAAAGGGAAAAGCTTCAGTTTTATGATGTCACTTTCTACCTCTTTATACTTGTAGCGCCTAGACCCCGGAATTATACAGAGATTGTGAGCTTCATATGTTAATGAAGAACATATCCTTCAAGGTGGTGGTCGGCTTTGCGTTACCAAATGAACCTAGAGCAAGCTACCATCTTGGTCAGATTCCAGTTGGCTATGCTCGTGTCGGGATGGATGAAATTATACCTGGGATTTGAGACACTTGAGCTTCACTATCCTGGAGGTGACGATGAGAAGACACTCGGACAAGTCAGGCATGATTTAGTTCTATGGAACAAGAAACACATCGTGTTTCCAGGCTCGGCACCAAGGCCACCGACTCCTCCGAGTAGCAGTCCACCACCTCTAAGTCCACCCAGCCTACCCTAGAGGGACCCCAGCGCGAGTCCGTCTCCATCTCCAGCTACGACAGTCCAGTCGTCTCCATCTCCAGCTCCAGCGCCAGTCCAGCGGACTCCGCCCACTAAGTGGTTAAATAGGAGGAAGCTCAATGGTTCGCCTACTAAGCAGAGACAGAAAAAGTAGCAAAAACTCAAGACTCCTGAGAAGTTACCCTGCAAAAGGACTTACGAGGAAAATTGTGCCATCTCGAAGGCCGAGGTGGATGCCCATTTTGCACCGAAAAAGCCCCCACCTAAGCAAGTAATAGATCCTATAGCATTAGAGCGCACTATTAGGAGCTTATACAACCCTCCACCAAAGCCGCCATTAGACTATGAGCGCTCTATTGGCATTTCATACAACTCAGAGATGGAGAGGCGGAAAAGCGGGAAACAAATAGCCCAGCTCGGAGAACAGGTTGTACAATCGGTCCCCCGCTTCAGGTATTTCCCGACACAGACGTCCACATACCTGAGGTAGCATATGAATATGTTCACGACAAGCCTTTGGTCAGACCTGAGCTGGTCAAGTGACTACCAACAAGGATGCGTCAGTTGAATCAATGGTACATGAAAGCCGCAAAGAAAGGTATAATCGGTGTCATGGCGAAAGTTAAGAAGGAGCACTTCTTCCAAGAATACGGTGTGCAAGTTGATTTTAGCGAACTTTTTCAGTTATACAATGGAAAAGCCCTCGATAAAGCTATCCTCAGTTGCTTTTGTCTGTAAGTGATTTATTTTTGTAATTTAAGTCTTTATATAGCTCAGCCTGTTCTATAATCTTTGGTACGCTATTTATGCAGAAAGAAGATGCTCGACTACAAAAGGAAAATAATAACCCCGGAAGACATTGGGTTCATTGACCCCAATGTTGTTCATGAAGTGAACATACAGAAGAACCGAGAAGTAAGCAAGCATTTTTGAGGTATGAAGTAAAGCAAGCATTGCTACGGTGCTTCAAGCGACACCATAACAAAAAAGAAATACTTCTTCCTTACAACTTCAAGTAAGTGTTACTAATTTCTTGTACACATTCTATTTGTCCTCACCCGATCTTAAGTGTAATTGATGAGTTATGCATGACTGCGTATGTAAACATGCAGCTTCCACTATATTCTCGTGTGCATTAGATATGACGAGGGAGAAATTGAAGTCTTCGACTCATTAAGGAGAGGACCTAAAGAATTCAAGAGCTTGTTTGATATCATGAAAGAGTAATTTAAATTCTTATCACACTATATCGGCCTCTTTCAGTCATTTCAGTGATATCAAGTAATTAATAACTCTTTTGTTCATTTTCTTTGTCGACTAGAGTATGGGAAATGTTCATCAAGGAAGAACCCGGTCAATGGCAACCGAAGCTGATATGGTCTCTGAACAAGGTAAGTAGTACTACCTAGATCCACGCATCTCTTTAATTGTAGTTTCAATACCATTATCAAACTTGATGTGATTGAATTCTATTCTCGAACAGTGGTGTCTGGAACAGCCAACCGGGACCCACTTATGTGGATACTACGTTTGCGAGTACATTCAAATGAGGACCACTGAGAAATTCAATAATCTAAGAAACAAAGAGGTAAGTAAACATTATTCACAATTTTTTTTACCATCAATTGTGTGGAGATTCATTCATAATTGTTTTTCTCCTTCTTTTAAAGGTTGCAAGGAAGTAGAACGCCCTCCTACCAAATGACCGTATAAAAGCAATTGCGGAGGAGTTGGCGGGATTTCTTCTTGATGAGGTCATACGTGGAAAAGGAGAGCACTACTATCTACATATATAAGTGATCTCATGTACTATGATCTCATGCATGTAATTGAGTACTTATTATACGGAAACGTGATCTTTATGTAATACTTGATTTGTATGTGTGTTATATATATGCATCAATGTGATCTTAGTGTAGTAATATAATTTATATATTTAACAAAATGCATTTTTGACATATCGACGTGATTCCGAACCATCCGAACCCCTAAACGTCAAACCCTGAAAAATATTCTAAAAGGAAAAAAAGGCCTTAAGTTAGTCCCGGTCCGTAACACGGACCGGGACTAAAGCCATCCAGCCCGCGGGCTAGTCCGTGGCCACGTGGGAGGGCCTCTAATCCCGGTTCGTAAACAACCGGGAGTAGAGGGGGGGTCTCTAGTCCCGATTGGCTAGTCCCGGTTGCGCAACCGGAACTAGAGGCCCTCTGGAACCGGGACTAGTGCCCCGTTTTCCACTAGTGCAGGTGCACCCTTGGGGCCGGAGGGGTTTCGGCGGGAAAACCCCTCCGGGTTCTCCTTAGGAGGCGACGTGGCCTCCTCTCGTCCAAGTATTCTTCTCAGAGGGGGTAGGTGAGGTCGCCCATCTTTTCCAGGGAGGGCATGATCATCATTACTTTTATGCATAATTCATAGCTCTAAAACCCTAAAAACCCTCATTACAATTAGTTTCCAATGCTTCATTTATATGAATTTACAGTGCAAACTGCCTATTTTCAGTTCAGTGTGCAAAGTGCACACTCTATTCAGAGAGGAAGGTGGCCATGATCGACAAGAACTAATCAAGCAATGCGCACAATGATTGCAGCATTGGATCCCATAGGAAGCTGAGAAGCAATTCAAACGAGTTTGAATTGGAGAGAGGGAACGAAGATCAACTTGGGGAGCAAGGAAGGCATAAAGAAAAAAGGTGAAAAAGGTGAAGAACACCCCATGTGCCTCTCGGCTGTGAGAAAAGAAAGAAGCTTCCTCCTCTCCGAACCATTCCACCCAAGGAGGAAAAGGTGTATAAAGCCACCACCACACAATCCATCCGCATCCATCCATCCCATCCTCATCCATCGACAGCCAACACCACACTCCCTTTTCCATTTTTCGCCCACTTCCCATCAAGAACCCAAGAACACCACGAACCAAAGCAAGAAGACATGCAAGAAAAGCAAGATCAAGATCAACATGGAGATCGGGAGAAAGAAGTACAAGGCCTAGGTGATCTGAAGCTCAGTAGCAGCTACTCTACATCCACACATGTCCTCACCTCTACCTCCTCTGCTTCGACAGTATTTCAGTGAGCTTAGCCAAGAACTTCTCCCTCTCCCCCTGTGTAATCTTGTCGTGAACAGAGAGGATCATCCATCTACGAGCAGACCTTGTGATATCTGGCTGTGCAGTGACTTGAGTGACACAATTCTCTGCTTTTACCGAATATTTGCATGATCTACTTGCTGTGTGTTTTGATCTGTGTGTATGGCTAGTCCCTGCATGCTTGTGTGTTGCAATTCCACCCTTTGCCTCCAATTGCTTGTTAACTCACTTGGATCTGGCCTGACAACCTAGAGAAGAGTGATCTTTGTGCTTTGATTTTCTCCTTCTTAAAACCTGCTAAAAACCCTTGCTTGCATGACTTGTCTCTGCAAGTTGAGCACCAAAATCTTGTTCCCTGTCTAAAACTTGCTTAGATCCTTGCTAGACTCTGGATTGACAACCCTGAGGCTACAAGTTCAATTCTGAATTAGTTGTAGTTTAATTTCCTTGCAAAAACCTTTACCTCTCTGCCTAAAACCTAAAAACCTGAAAAAGATTGATTTCGACCTAGCCACTTCCAACACTTAGAGCCATCATAAACTTGTTGATCCCTGTGAAGACGATAACAAACACCCCCTAAAATTACAACAGATCAGGGCGGACAGAGGCTGACAGCTTTTCTACCTCTGCCCCCCTTTGGCGCCTCCATCTTCTTGGCGCCCAAGTCTTCTAGGAGCCTCCAGCCAGGGCTGGCAAGCTTATCTTCTTTGCGTACTGGCGGTTGGTTCCCAGGGGTGAGCCTGGCCTCCTGCCGGGCGTCGGGGTCCCGGGACCTCCATGCCTGCTTCCGGGTCGAGGGGGCCCCGCGTCCTCGGGTCCTTTGCCTTGGTTGTCGATGCCGTGCGTCCAGGACGCCGTGGGGTAGATAGGGGCCATCTACCAGTCTTGTGCCTTGGCCTTGAGTGCCTCCTTGGTGGGCCCATGTGCGATGGACCCACTTTGACCGCATCAGGGGAACCCCATGTTCCATTGTTGCGACACATACCTTCAGTAGCAGCGGCGGCGCCTTTCGCTTCTTTCCGCCGGAGGGCACTCATCCCAGTTTATCAACAGCATATCGATTTCTTCGTCACTCTTGTGACGTGCGGGTCTTCGGAGCTCCACGTTACCATCGAACAACTCTTTGCGTTTTCTCCATGGGTCATCCTTACGAAGCCACCTTTGATGTCCCGTGAACACTGTTTTTGAAGACCCGGGATCTTTCTCTAGTTGCATATATGTTGTATCATCCATGCACCTAATGCATGCACAGTGTCCGTGGACCACCTGGCCTGCGATATATCCGTAACTGAGATAGTCTTGCACTATCGTGATCAACACGGCTCTCATAGAGAAGTAATCTTCTGCGACGCGTCCCATGTGTTGACCCCTTTAGTCCATATCTTGTGTAGCTCATCTTTCAAGAGCTGCAGATACAGATTGATTTGTTTCCTGGTTGTTTCGGCCCTTGGATTAGCATGCTCATGTGAATGTACTTACTCTTCATGCACAACTGATACGTCTCCGACGTATCTATAATTTTTGATGTTCCATGCTTGATTATATATCAGTGCCACATGTTTTTACAAAGTTTTTATATCATTTTGGCTTGATTTATGGAACTAACCTATTAACAAGATGCCGAGTGCCAGTTCCTATTTTCTGCTGTCACCTGGCCACGGCCCCCCTTGGCCATGCGTGGGGCCCCTGTCCATCGCCTCGCGTTGCCCCTTCACCTATAAATTCTCCTCTGACCTAAAAATAGACTGAGGCGCAATCATAATCTACAAGAATATGTCTGAGGCCTCGCCATCACAAACCCTAGTTCGGGAGGGTTCAGAAGCTCTTCCTGACACCCTGTCGGAGAGGGGAATCGACTGCCGGAGGCATCTACACCACCATGCCTGCCTCCGGAGTGATACGTGAGTAGTCCACCACGGGACTACGGGTCCATAGCAGTAGCTAGATGGTTGTCTCTCCTCCTTGTACTCCATTGTTTAGATCTTGTGAGCTGCCTATCATAATCAATATCATCTATTTGTAACTGCTACATGATTATGTTTGCATGGATCTGATGAATTGTGAAAGTCATTACTTTTCTTCAGTTATGTGTTTCATCTATGATCTTGCATGCTCTCCGATGCTAGTGGTTGCTTTGGCCAAGTAATTGTTAGTGTTGTATGAGGGAGTATTTATGCTAGATAGTGGGTTCGTGCCTCTCTTTGTCTAAGTTCAGTGACAGGAATGGTCAAGGCTAGAGATGTGATGTTGCCACTAGGGAGAAAACAACGGTGTGATTTCTTCGTGTTATCTACATTGCTTACATTATGCACTTTGCTTATTGCGATGATCTGTTGCTTGCAACTTAATACTTTTGGGTGACATGCTGGATACCGATCCCAGAGTGGATTATTAGTCATAGATGCAGTTGGACGACGGTCTATGTATTTTGACGTAATGCCCATATTACATGAAGCGGTGAACTATATTATTTTATGATAGCCTTGTTGTGCGCCTACAATTCTGTCAATTGTCATGCTGTAATTTGTTTACCCGTCATGTATATCTTTTGGAGAGACACCACTAGTGAATTGTGGACCCCGGTCCTATTTTCCTACATTGCTTACAACCGTTTTCATAGCTTTTCATCATCATTTGCTCGCTGCTCATATTTCATCTTCATCATATTTTACATCCACACATTTAATTCTTTGTGTTTGGCAAGCCGGAGAGATTGACAAACTCTCTGTTTTGTTTGGGCAAAGTAGTTTGTTGGTGATTGTGTGCAGGTCCACGTCAATAATCGAGAAACGGCGCTATTGACACCTTGCTAAACCTTCTCCAAGTCCTACTGGTTCGACAACCTTGGTTTTGAAATCAATGGAAAACTTCCGATACGCTGCTTCATACCTTCCTCTTGGGGTTTCCCAACAACAATCAGCAAGACGTTTTCTGGTGCCGTTGCCGGGGATTTGAAGAAGGCTTCTCGAACTACCAAGTCCTCCATCAACAAGACGTTTTCTGGCGCCGTTGCCGGGGACTTGGAAGCTTCAGCTAGGGCAGTTTCACACATTCTTTCACTTTACTTTGTCTTGCCTAGTATATTTTTTGTTAGCCTTGTTTTGCCTTTTGTTTGCTTTAAAACTAAAAAACACAAAAAAATTAAAAATTCCAGCACCTAGTTTATTTCGGTTTTGTCCTGTTATTATGTCTTGTTCTTTACTTGATATCAATGGTTACTTTCTATGAGACTAGATCTTATTGGCAAGGTGGGTTCACTAAGCAACAACAGAAATATTATAAGGAATACCGCTTGTCTGAAAAAGGAAAACACTTATGGGCACAAATAAATAAATTGAATAGTCTTGCTGAAAACTTTTGCTCTACATATGATGAATTATGGTGCCTTAATGAATCTTTTTGTTGTAGCAGGCATAAACACCTCCCTTTCCAATGTGATAATAATGATAATGAAGTATTGGCCTCTTATGCTAAAGGAAACTATGATTTTGATAATCTTGAACAAATTGAAGAATTTGTTGTTTTCATGGGTGCCTATGAAATTACTTCTGTGCTTAAAGATATTGATGATGCTTCTTACAAATCTGAAAATTTTGTTATACTTGGATATTGCCTTGAGTATTACAATGATAATCCTTGTATTACTGAATTTCTTGAGAGAACTTATCCTCCAAAAGAAGAGATTGTTGCCTTGCAGGAAACCATGGAAGAAGAAATTGATGAAGCTGAGATCTCATTAGATGACAAAGAGCAGGAGAGTGAAGGACAAACAGAGGATCTACCTCCTAAGGATAGTAACTCTCTAACTCTTACATTATATAATTACCCTCCATGCTTACCAACGGAGGATGAATGTTATGTTCACATGGATTCTCTTGAAATATCCCTTTTTGAGGAAATTGATGCTTGCTACACTTATGACCATGATTACCCTATTAAACATCACCCAAAACACAACCAAACCAAAAAGAAACAGAAGGTATAAATAAAATGGGATACGGTTGTTTATGATGACTTATGCTATAAAATTTATGATGGTCCGGTGTTACTTGATGATATTAATTATAATACTACTGAAAATTATTATGAGAGAGGTAAATATGTTATTATGATTCCTATCATTATAATTTTTTTGAGGTTTCTCTTGTTCTACTTTTATATACTGGTTGCTTTATGCCTCAATGATTTTTATAAGAAAGAGTTTTCTCTCTCTATGTTGAACATTTTATTTTACCTTCTTATGCTTGTCACTATGTTCTTAATGGATTTATTTGTTTGCAAAATACCAATGCATAGGAAGGTGGTTAGGCTTAAATTTGTTTGATATTTGCTTCTTGATGCTCTCTTTTGTTTCAACTTTTATTCTTATGAGAGCATCATTAAAATCTTTTTGCCTAGCTAAAAGGCTTTAAAGAAAAGCGCTTGTTGGGAGGCAACCCAATATTTTTGGTTTCTTTGAGTGTTGGGTGATGTTACTTCTGTAACAACTCCCTTGTATGTTTTTGTTTTGGATTTTGGTGCCAAGAATAGCCTCTAAAGAGAGGAAGACTAATTTGTGAGTTTGCTGTCCAGAAACAGATTTCTGTTCCTCACTGTTCGAAAATCCAAAATATCACTGCACGTCATCTGTGGCTGCAAATTTTTGATAGCAAGCATCAGGGTTTTGTCTACCTTTTTCTAGTTTAAGTTTTCTGATTTGAGGTCCCGAAGTGCCTCGAAAAAATTCATCTTTACAGTCTGTTCTGTTTTTGACAGATTATGTCCTCAGTTTTGCATTGCTTCTTTCGCGGGCAAAGTGAAGTTTTTTCAAAGCTAGAGCTTTACTTAGGCCTTTGTGAGAGTAGCTAATGTTGTAGAAAAATGAGTTCTTGATATGTGCTTTGGAACTGAAGGAAGATATTGTTTTTGTGGACTAACCCCTTAATGAAGTTGCTATAAGTTTTGCATGAAGTAAGGTTTCAAGTATCCAATTGCGAGGTGATGAAGGAAGATCGAGAAGGAACAAAAGCCTAATCTTGGGGAGGCTCCCCATGGACCCTCCTCTGAAATATTCAAGAAGTTATAACCATCTAAGCTTGGGGATTCCCAAGGCATCCCCTTCTTCATCAACAATCATTGGTTTTTCTCATGGTAATATATTTTTATTCCTTTACACATTATGTGTTGTTCTTGGAGTGTCGGTTTGTTTTTACTTTCAGTTTGTTTGTGTTAGTTTTCTAGTCCTTGCAATAATTCGGATCCATGCATGCTTGTTTGGGAGAGAGACACGCTCCGTTTTTTCACTATACACTCCTGTGCTTCACTTATATGTGTTGAGTGTTTAGCCTTTGTTATTTATGCTTTTAGCTCTTGTTTTCAAGCATCTCTTGTTTAGAGCTGTTAGCTTTTGTAGTTAGGAAGTTTTGCTTATGTTGCTTCACCCCTTTTTGTTTTGTTTCAAATAAGTTGATTGGTGTTTGGTTAAGTGGAAATTATCATGTAGGAAGTGTAAAAAGTGCTGCTTAATCTTGTAGACCATTGTCTTGAATCTTTGATACTTAGCAATTGTTTAGAGATATGAAGTAGATTAATGCTTAAACTTGTGGATCATCTAGTAAGAATAGATTAGTAAAGAATTACCGTAAGGCTTTAAAATTGTGGTGCTTGTCCTGCTTGGTAGTTCTCAAAGTCTAGATATTCTTTTGCAAAGAGTTGGTTTGGCTAACAAGGTAGACGGTGTGAAGTCTAGTGGTTATGCATGATGTATATCTGTACTCATTCATTGAACCAAGTTGATGTTATGTGTTTGCTTGATATCCTGCTAAGCCCAAAAATTCCGTACTGAGAGGGAATACTTCTCGTGCATCCAACTCCCTGAGCCAAAAATCTTTGCCATTTATGTCCACCATACCTACCTACATGTGGTATTTCCCTGCCACTCCAAGTAATTTTTTCATGTGCTATCTTTAAAATATTCAAAATTCTGCTTTTTGTGCCCCTGTTTTTAAGCTCATGAGGAAGCGGTAAGAAGTTGGCTATAACTTGTGGCAAGCAAGGACATTTCCCCCCTTTCACCCGGTGTTGATGGTTCACGTCCTCACTTGAATTAACCCGAGAGCGTCTTAAGCAAAATATAAATATAATTGACCATTCTTCTCCGCACAATGAAAATATGAGAAATCAGCTCAAACATTGGTTAGTGGTAAAACAAAGGAGAAAGAGGAATGTACTCGTTCCTCTAAAACCAGCCGCTCTCACAAGTCTAAAAGCCTTGCTTGTTATGGGGGACTAGCTAGTTTCTTTGTTGTGAAGTCGTTGACGAAAACATGCATGTCTCAAAAATGTTTTACCTCTCTCAAAAATAAAAAATAAAAATGAAAAGCTCTAGCACATAACTAATCCCTGCTTCCCTCTGCGAAGGGCCTTTCTTTTACTTTTATGTTGTGTCAGTCTTCCTCTTCCTTCTAAACTCCTCAAGCAATCACTTGGTATCAACTTTGGTTCATGTTTTACTTCATGTTATCTTTGTGTCTAACTGTGAAAACTTTGTATTGACTTTATATTGAGATAAACAAGTTGCAAGTTGAAGCTTTTGCTGAAAACTTAAATCTTCATTTGTGTTGGCCAAACTCCTTTGTTGAATCAATATTGCTTTGTGAGTTATCAATCATTGTCAAGTGTTATGCTTTTAAATCTTGAAAGTGTTCTTTTCTAAGTTACTTTTTGCTTAGATGTTTTACCTGGTTAATCATTGTTTGTTTCATTCAATGAACCTTTGTTTTGGATCATTGCATTCAGTTCATATGCTTTACATGATTAGTCGATCATGATTGTGATTGGTAGCATGTCACTTCAAAAATTATTTTGTTATCACTTACCTACTCGAGAACGAGCAGGAGTTAAGCTTGGGGATGCTGATACGTCTCCGACGTATCTATAATTTTTGATGTTCCATGCTTGATTATATATCAGTGCCACATGTTTTTACAATGTTTTTATATCATGTTGGCATGATTTATGGAAATAACCTATTAACAAGATGCCCAGTGCCAGTTTCTGTTTTCTGCTGTCCATCGCCTCACGTTGCCCCTTCGCCTATAAATTCTCCTCTGACCTAAAAATAGAGGAGGCCGCCATCTCAAACCCTAGTTCGGGAGGGTTCAAAAGCTCTTCCCGGCACCCTGCCGGAGAGGGGAATCGACGCCGGAGGCATCTACACCACCATGCCTGCCTCCGGAGTGATGCGTGAGTAGTCCACCACGGGACTACGAGTCCATAGCAGTAGCTAGATGTTAGTCTATTCTCCTTGTACTCCATTGTTTAGATCTTGTTAGCTGCCTATCATGATCAAGATCATCTATTTGTAACTGCTACATGATTGTGTTTGCATGGATTCGATGAATTGTAGAAGTCATTACTTTTGTTCAGTTATGTGTTTTATCTATGATCTTGCATGCTCTCCGATGCTAGTGGTTGCTTTGGCCGAGTAATTGTTAGTGTTGTATGAGGGAGTATTTATGCTAGATAGTGGGTTCATGCCTCTCTTTGTCTGAGTTCGGTGACAGGAACAGTCAAGGCTAGAGATGTGCTGTTGCCACTAGGGAGAAAACATCGGTGTGATTTCTTCGTGTTATCTACATTGCTTACATTATGCACTTTGCTTATTGCGATGATCTGTTGCTTGCAACTTAATACTTTTGGGTGACATGCTGGATAGCGATCCCGGAGTGGATTATTAGTCATAGATGCAGTTGGATGACGGTCTATGTATTTTGACGTAATGCCCATATTAGATGAAGCGGTGAACTATATTGTTTTATGATAGCCTTGTTGTGCGTCTACAATTCTATCAATTGCCATGCTATAATTTGTTTACCCATCATGTATATCTTTTGGAGAGACACCACTAGTGAACTTTGGACCCCGGTCCTATTTTCCTACATTGCTTACAACCGTTTTAATAGCTTTTCATCATCACTTGCTCGCTGGTCATATTTCATCCTCATCATATTTTACATTCCCACATTTAATTCATTGTGTTCGGCAAGTCGGAGAGATTGACAACCTCTCTGTTTTGTTGGGGCAAAGTAGTTTGTTGGTGATTGTGTGAAGGTCCACATCAATAATCGAGAAACGGCACTATTGACACCTTGCTAAGCCTTCTCCAAGTCCTACTGGTTCGACAACCTTGGTTTTGAAATCAAGGGAAAACTTCCGCTACGCTACTGTCTTTTTGAAATCAAGAGAGCATCAAGAAGCAAATATCGAACACTTTTAAGTCTAACCCTCTTCCTATGCATAGGAATCTTGTAAGAAAATAAATCAATGAAGCATAAAGCATTAAGTATAGGAAGGTAAAGCAAGTGCAACTTTATAACTTTTAGTATAAAGAGAGGTGTTTTAGTAACATGAGAACTCCGACAACCATATTTTCCTCTCTCATAATAATTTTCAGTAGCATCATGAACAAACTCAACAATATAATTATCACTTAAAATAGGCTATTCATGATCTACATGCACATAATTTCGGTCCATCTCAAAAATAGTGGGATTAAACTCACTTTCAATAGCATTATAATTTTTATCATCAAGTAATCTAGGACCATCATCAAGAGCTTTATCATAAGAACTCTCTAAACACAACTCCTCATAATCATGCATCTCAATGGTAGGAACAAATAAAGTAATATCATAAGATTTATCAATAAAGCATGGATTATCATATATAACAGTAGCAAACTCATCTTCATAAGCATCATTAATAGAGGCCTTATCAGCTTTATCACAGTAGCATGGGTTATCATAAATGAGAATAGAATTTTGAGTAGAAATATCATCAATATAGCATGGATTCTCATACATCACAAAGGTGTTTTGAGTTTGAAATTTACTGTCATCCTCGGATAGAGGGGGTGGAGGCTCACACTCTTCCTTTTCTTCCTCCATTAGTTCTTCCTTCTCCTCTTCATATTGGCTTATATTTTCGTTTCTTGCATCCTGCAAAATGTGAGAACCCTCTTGTGTAGCAAGGAGTCTCTTTTGATAATCAATGATATAATCATTATTGCTGAAATTTTCCAAACAATAATTAAGGATCCAAGAGATTGTAAATTTAAGTTTATTAGAAGCCATGCAAGTTTCATAATTTTCGGCCATGAAAGAATCTACTTCGGAGGCTGCAAAAAATGTAACAAATTGTTCTACTTGTTCAGCTCCCAGATGAGTATAGTTTAACCAACGATAGGTTGCAATTAAAGGTTCTTGACTAAAGCCACATTGGAATTTAAAATATTTATCGTGTTGCTTAGAGCAACAATTTATATCATGAAGATCAAGCAAGAGTTCGGCAATCTGATTCAACTTTTTTAACATGCCACTCAAGATTTTACCCTCTCTTGATTCTCTATACTTTATATATAATTCTCTAGCTTCCATCAACATAGAGGTTCTAGTAAGTTCTTCCATAGCATTTTTGTTTTGATTTTTAAAGAGAGCAAATAAGAAAAACATAAATAAAGACTACACTAAGTTTTTTTGGGTTTTAAAATTTTGCAACAAGAAAAATAAGCTAACGAGAAATAAAACAAGCAGGACAAAACAAACTAAAGTGATTGAGAGTGCGATACTCCTCTTTCTGTAGCTCCAAGATCCCCGACAACGGCGCTAGAAAAGAGCTTGATTGCTACTGATGAAGAGTTGGGTGGTGCCCCAAGCGAAGGCGGAGATGTAGCAAGCAGTAGTTTTCCCTCGATATCGAACCAAGGTTTATTGAACTAGTAGGTACCTTGAAATCAACAACAAAGTGAATGTTGAAGATCTCTGGCGCTTAATCTTCAACAAACATGGACCTGCACACACTCAACCAAAATACTTTGCCCCCAATGGCGGAAAGTTTGTCAATCTTTCCGGTCTCGCAGAAAACAAAGCGGTTAATTGTATGGTGAAATAGATGAAATATGAAAAGTGACCAGAGGAGTAATGATGGTGAAAAGTGATGAATAAAGGTTGCGATCAATGTAAAAAGACAAACCGGGGGCCATGGGTTCACTAGTGGAGTCTCTCATGTAAATAGAACATTCATATGATGGGTAAACAAATTACAGCTGGGCAATTGACAAGATTATAACACAGACTTAATCTAGCTATGACAAAGAGAACCAGATAATATTTAAGTAGGCATCACGACAATGAACAATGACCAGTTGAATCCAACTGCATCTTTGTCTAAAAGTCCAACGTGGGATCGCTATCCAGCCTGTCACCCATCGGTATTAAGTTGCAAGCAACATACATTTGCATTAAATAAAGCGAATGAAGTAAGCAATATTAAATATCAAAATAGACTTTAACACCGCTGTTTTACCCTTAGTATCAACAGCACACCCTCGCCCTTAGACGTTTCTGTCACTCGTGCCCAGGAACAAAAGGGGGCATGAACCCACTATCTAGCATAAATACTCTCTCTTGGAGATACACACAATCACTTGGCCAAAGTAACTACGCACATCGAAGAGCATGCAAGAACATAAATCAACATATAATAATCATGCACAATCTGATCATAACTTTATAATCCATCGGATCCCAGCAAACACAATCACATAGCATTACAATAATCGATCTTGATCATGTTAGGCAGCTCCAAGATCATAAGACATGAAGCACAAGAGAGAGAGACTACAATCTAGCTACTGCCATGGACCCAAGGTCCAAGGTGGGACTTCTCACAAATCATCCCGGAGGAAGGCATGGTGATGAAGAGCCCTCCGGGATCCATCTCCCCTCCGGCAGGGTGCCGGGATTTGCTTCAGAATCACCCCAAATTAGGGCTTGATGTGACAGCGCCTCGGGATGACTTCTTTGGAAAATAATGGCTGCCTTGTCGTTTTTAGGTTAATTGGGATTTTATAGGCGTCAGAGGGGGCCGAGACGGCGCCCAGAGGGCAGGGGCGGGCCCCACCCGCGGGTCCAGGGGCCGCGGCAGGGACCCACCTGTGCCCTGTGGGTGGCCCCTCAGGCTCCCCTTTGGTCTTTGGGTGTCTTATTTCGCATAAAAAATCTCCGTAAATTTTCGTCCAATTCCGAGAATATTTTCAGAAGTAATTTTCTGAAATACAAAAACAGCAAAAACAGGGAACTGGCACTGGGCGTCTTGTCAATAGGTTAGTCCAACAAAATTCATAAAAATGATGTGATAAGATAATAAAAACATGTGACAACATTACAAAATTAGCATGGATCACTCAAAAATTATAGATACGTTTGAGACGTATCACCGGCCCTAGGACAACCTTGTCCTGATGGTTGCCGATGCTGCAAGTCCTCTATTTCATTATGTTTGATCATTTCTTATAGTTTTTATCTCTCTCAAGTCTCAAGCCTATGAGGAAGGACTAAAACGAACCGAAACCAATCGGATGAACAACAAACCTATAGGTGTTATAGGAGAGGATCACCGTTGGAGATTGAGGAGGGATTTGTTGGAAATAAATAGATCAATATATCTCCCTCGTTAATTCCCTCAATACGGCTAGCAATAACACCCACCCTAAGTGGTTATTGCGAAATGGTAAAGGAAGCGCAGGGGCAAGCGGCGAGAGAACTCAATGCTTCAAGAACTAGTCCTTCCTCGTATGCCTACAATACTACAAGGCCCTATGCTGCTAGTAGTATGTATTAGCTTATTTGGAGTATTTTTTTTCACCGTAAGTCAACGGGCTGGCTGTGTGTACCTGGAAATATGGATGGGGCTCTTGCAATCGGAGGGGCCTGTGCAGCCGCACCGACTGCGCCTGCTCAGGCCCGGCCGTGAACTTAACTCAGGTGTAAAACCCATATACGGAAGTGGAGAACCATGTGGACCATGTTTTAAAACTTCGACACCTTAGTGGTGCATTTCGAGGTGAGCACAGTTGCAACATTATCTTGGAGGCTGAGCACTACATAGCCCCACATTATGGTTATCTTCACTCTCTAAATTTGTTCACATTTATCTAACATGTGAATCACAACTAACGTCACTGTGTTCATTCCAAGGATCACCCCAAGGATGCCGATTATATCAACATGCCAATCCAAAACTCCTCCCACATGAAGACCATCTTCTCCTTCGGTCTGGCCACTTGCAAGTTTTTGATGGAATCTATTGAGCCACTTGGTACGTATTTCCCTAACGACTCTGGCACCCAGGAGTCGAAGACCATCGTCCTTGATGGACCTGAGAAGTCTGTTGATCATGTTCCTCCTACTATGCCCGAGAAGAAGAGGTAGAGGTGCTCCTTGGTGGACAAGAAGGTGCTTGTCTTCACCAGAATGACCTATCCCGTCAACGATGTGGCGTCCGCCATCATAGAGCACGCCTATCAACGTCCACCATCGTCTCTACCACACTATCATGGATAACGTTTGGTTCAATCTGCCTGCCTTGATGGAAACTGTGAGACATCTCCTAGACAAGGGGACAAGGTCTGGTCTTAGTTCGGATGGGGGAGGATCACATGGATCTATGGCTTGGAAACTTCTCGGCGAAGAACTTGTACATGTAGTTCAAGCCCGGCTGGTGCTGGTGGGGAGGAATGCATGTTGATGCTGTTGTTGGCGATGTATATTTTGTGTAGCTAGGACTCAAAACTTATTATGAAATGTTTATTTTGTTGAGGTGATATATATACTAACCTCTCAAATGCTAAACTTGTGGTGTTTGGGTTATACGAAAATATTGTGTTTCTTTTGATATATACGATCAATGTATATTTTACTTATGTTCCATATATTCTTGTCGACCTGTGATTTTTTGTGCCGTCATTTTATTGTCCTATGTCGGTAGATGCACAAGTAGTATGTGGTGTCCCGAGGGAGGGTTCAAATAGGAGTCTATAGTATATGTGGTCTAGATGAGAGCTAAATTTATTGAGAATTATGTGGTCTACACATTTGAAGTGCTCCTAGCACTACTAGGAAACTAGCTATAGGTGGAAACTGATTTTGTGGCGCACCAAATAGCCATGCGCCACAGAAATATTTTCTGTGGCGCACCAAATAGCCATGCGCCACAGAAAATTTGGAATTCTGTGGCGCATGGGTCTAGATGCGCCACAGAAAGCCACAATTCTATGGCGCATCTAGACCCATGCGCCACAGAAATATGGTGGCCCCGCCACCAATGATTGGGTGGGTGCCCTTTCCACATCTCTGTGGCGCATCTAGACCCATGCGCCACAGAAAGTCACATTTCTGTGCCGCATGTGGCTCCATGCGCCACAAAATGTTGAAACCAGATCCCACCCCCCCCCCCCCCCGGTGGATCGCCTTTTTAGTTTTGCACCAAGTGAAAGAAAATGATAAAAAATTCAAAAAATAAAATCCTTTTAGATATAGGGAAGGTTTAGGATCTAGTTGTTAGGAAAAATTTCAAATACATATTTTGACTTTTTTTCCAAAAGTAGGTGAGAAAATTTCGGAACCGTCCTCACCCGGGTTTACCCGGTTGGACTTTTTTCAGATTCTCAAAATTGCAAAAGAAAAAAAGTTATGGCCGTTTGAAGAAATTTTCCTACAAAATCAAAAAAATAGAAAAGACAATTCTGTGGCGCATGGGGCCACATGCGCCACAGAAATTTTTGCGGGATTCGAATTTTTGAATCCCGCCATCACCCCCTTCTCTCCCTCTCTTTTCCCCTTCTCTCCTCCACTTCTCCTCTCCCCTTCTGCTCTCCTCCACTTCTCCTCTCCCCTTCTCCTCCACTTCTCCTCTCCCCTTCTCCTCCCTCCTCCTTCTCTTCTCCTCTCCTCTCCTCCACATCTTCTCTCCTCCTCCTCCTCCTCCTCCTCCTCCTCCTCCTCCACCTCCACCTCCGGCGACCTCCTCCACCACCCCGGCGACCTCCACCTCCGGCGACCTCCTCCACCACCCCGGCGACCTCCTCCTCCACCTCCACCTCCGGCGACCTCCTCCTCCACCTCCACCTCCGGCGACCTCCTCCACCACCCCGGCGACCTCCACCTCCACCTCCACCTCCACCTCCGGCGACCTCCACCTCCGGCGACCTCCTCCTCCACCCCGGCGACCTCCACCTCCGGCAACCCCCTCCTCCACCCACGGCAACACGGCCTCCGACGAGCTCCGACGAAATTCCGGCGAAATTCCGGCGGCTAGGTCTAGATCTGGATCCAGATCTAGATCTGGCCGCCCTTTTTTTTGAAATAAAAAAAAATTCTGTGGCGCATGGCACATTGGGTGCGCCACTGAAATATTTCTGTGGCGCACAGTTATGGGTGCGCCACAGAATCTTCGCATTTCTATGGCGCACCACCGGCGTGCGCCACAGAAAAATAATTTAGTGGCGACATATCTGTGGCGCATCCCACTTTTTCCTAGATACGCCACAGAATTCCAAAAAGGTGCGCCACAGATAGCACTTTTCCTAGTAGTGTAGAAATAGTGTTGTCGCTACGGTGCACCTCCATGTCATTCTTGGCAGCCTTCACTGTTTTTCATGGGAGAGATCATGCAGTTTGATCAGTTTTACACAAACGACTTGGAGAACTTAAGGCGCATGTCTAAACTGATGGGGTTTGTGGGGAGCCAAATTAGATGTTGGATTTTCTTCCCATTGTAGATGCATTATAAGTTTTTTTTTGTGGTTGTAGAAATGAAGCAAAGTAGACCAAAAGTACATGGAGGGTTAGGGATTGAAGTTCTAGATATAAAGAATAGATATCTCCTGAGTAAATGGCTTTTCAAACTTTTTAATGAAGAAGGAATGTGGCAGGATCTAATTCAAAATAAATATTTAAAGAGCAAAACACTATCACAAGTGACAGCAAAACCCACATATTCCCAATTTTGGAAGGACCTGATGAAAGTTAAAACGATTTCTTTCAGAGAGATGCCTTTACAATTGGCAATGGTCACTTCACCCATTTTTTGAAGGATACATATTTGGGAGACGCCCCGCTCGCAGACCAATACCTTCTACTGTATAATATAGCCCGTCGTCGAAACGTTTTGGTAGCAAATGTTTTAGTGCACACTCCCCTAAATATTGAATTCCGTAGAACGCTTACGGGAAACAAATGGGATGCCTGGCTACATATGGTAGAGAGGCTTATGTCCATAAATTTATCCCAGGAGGAAGATAGATTTGTGTGAAAACTCAATGCATCAGGACCTTTTACGGTAAAATCTTTGTATGCGGACTATATAAATAGGCACACTTTTTTTTCTGAAAAAGTATATTTGGAAACTAAAGATACTGCTTAAAATAAGAATTTTTATGTGGTTCCTTTTCAATAAGGTTATGTTAACTAAAGATAACCTTTCGAAGCGACAATGGAAAGGATGTAAAAAATGTGTGTTTTGTGATTCAGAGGAATTAATATACCATCTATTTTTTACTTGTCCTTTTGCACATGGTATTTGGACAGTGATTCAATATGCTTTTAACATCATCCCACCATCTAATATGTCAAATATGTTTGGCAATTGGCTTAGTGGGGTGTGAAAGAAAACTAGGGCGCAAATTCGTGTCGGCGCTTGTGACTTAGTTTGGCCTTTGTGGAACTGTCGGAATGATATTGTTTTTGGAAACGTGCCACCACTAATTTCTTACAAGTCATCCGTATGACTACTCATCAGATCCACGAGTGGCCTTTCCTGCTGCCGGCGGCGCAAAGGGCATCTATGGATTCCGGATGTTCCACTCTGCAGACGGTCACTCGGGATATCTACAACCGGGGTGGTTGGCGGCTTGCTAGACGCTTACAAGATGCATAGGCGATATGTTCTCTTGACGTCTCACTGGCTGGTTTTTATTTCAAAGTTTTATGTACCATGACTTGTAAACTATTTACACTACGTTGTGTGCATCGATTGATGCAGAGACCGGGGCGCGCTCCCCATTTCGGAAGAAAAAATGAAGCAAAGCAGACCTTGTTCATGTTTTAAAATATTTTTATTGAAATCACACACATTTAAAACGTATGCATTGAACTACAATATTATGAATCGATTAGTTATTTTCATTGCTCATTTGGCAACTTTTTATCATTGTGCGATTTTTGAAGGGTGTCATTTTTTCCTGGTCCGTCACTGTACCTACGTCACGGGTGCGCGTCGCCATAGCTAGTACTTCCTCCGTCTCAAAATGTAAGATGTTTTAACATTTTGCTTTCCATCCGCATCATCTAGACATGTTTTAGTGCAACGTTCAAATGAATTCTACACTAAAACATGTCTAGATACGGATGGAAAGCAAAATGCTAAAACATGTTACATTTTGATACAGAGGGAGTACAACAAACGACGATGAGCAAAGCTCGAGCAAGCTAGGTTGCACAAGTCCATGCATGCATGCTCGTCCGTATTCCACCGCATGTCTGGAACAATAAAGATAAACATTTTTTGAACCAAACGCACAACTATACGGATAGACGACGTGCGTGCGTGCGTGTACGTACAAAGTGAAGCGGTTTTGGATTGCCAGCTGATGCAGCCATTGCTCACCGCACGCTGCCCTCTCGATTCTAGGTACACACACGTACTCCCAATCCGATAAATGGGGTTTGTCATTTAGTTGGAATTTTCTTCCTATAGCCAAAATCCTTGCGGATACGTAGATGCCTCTAGATAACACATATAGTGACCATCATGGTCGTAGCCATATTCATCTGAATTATCATCTGGTGCAATTTTATGTATTCGTTGTTGCCGAAGTCACGGGAATCCTGATATTTATTTTTGACTAGATGAACCCGGATTTTCTAGCTTGTGAGGGATGTCCAGATGATCCCACCGCCGTTGGATCACCTAAGTATTTATGATGTAATATGCTTTTTTTATAAAGGGAATATATTAGTATCCCTATGATATACTTCTAAAATTTGGATTCTTGATGATGTCCTTAAATTTTACTGACAAGAACAATCTTTGATAAGTTTGATTTTTTTTAAATGAACTGGGAAATTAAATTTCATCGTAAATCATCTGTCGGTCTATCCGCACAAAAGGAGCTAGCTAGCCAGCTTACGCACATATATACATGTACATGGCAATCCCACTAGTCATACTAAGCTGCTAACTGAACACATGGATCGGTGCATCTGCCTAGGCGTCAAGCCCTAACATCCAACCACCTTCCTATAGCTAGACTCCACTCGCCATTAACACAATGGAACGAGCTCACCCATGTATGTACCACCGCCTAAAACCTATCTATCCATGATCCACCTCTCCCTCGAAACCCTATTTAAGCCCCTCCACTCCCCCCGTATTCCACACACCACCATCGATCACTTTGCTCATCGGTCACCCCACTCATCACTAGCTCGTACGAGGTAGCTACCAAGATCAACAGGAGATATAATGGCCTGCTCTCACAAGGTATTGCTCATGGCCGCCGTCGCCCTGGTGGTGATGCTCGCGGCGGCACCCCGCCCCACCGCCGCCCTCACCTGCGGCCAGGTTGCCTCCGCCATCGGGCCGTGCATGTCCTTCGCCCGCGGCGGCCCGGGACCGTCCGCGCAGTGCTGCAACGGCGTCAGGAACCTCCACGCCCAGGCGCGCAGCACCGCCGACCGGCGAACTGCCTGCAACTGCCTCAAGTCCGTCGCCGGCCGTACCAGCGGCATCAACCTCAACAACGCCAAAGCAATCCCCTCCAAGTGCGGCGTCGCCATCCCCTACGAGATCAGCCCCTACACCGACTGTTCCAGGTAACTAATTCACATGCAAGCCTACATTCGAACATCACTCATACATCCACGTGAAATTATTAACTCGCATAATCTTAACACTGATCAAATCCCTTCATGCGTGATTGATCTCTGTCGATGCAGGGTGAGGTGAGCGACGATCGGATCATGCTGGCGCTCGGCTCATCGATCCACCGTTAATTGTTGATTTGAGCGCGCAGCTACGTATTATTAAGTACGAGTTTATGTATATCGAATAAGAAGAACTCTGTCCTGCTGGCTTGTGTTGGTTTACTCCTTCACAGGAAAGTATGTACGTGTGATGGCTGGCTGAGCTGAGTTTGTACCATGCGCACACCCGTGTTTGTGGACTATATATATGAAGCTCATTTCGCTGAGTATCATCTCTCTGCTCCCTCACGTTGGAATGTCATATAAATTAGTTATGTGCTCCGAGATCGAGATATATCATACACCGCCGGATTTGCTAATTCTCAGTCTTCAGACGAAAAATAAAACGGAAGCTGAACCGAACACGTTGTTCCCTCCGACATGCGATGTTACAGATGCGTTTGTACGTCACAACATACAGATATATGGCCGCGTCTAGCTAGCAATCGATTGCTAGTTTGCTTCAACTAGCAATCGCTGATTTGGAAAAGAAGCCACGTCCGATGCGGGAAAGGAGTGCAACCTGCCCACATGCATGCTTGGCTTCACCGTTCCGTACGCATTAAATTCAATGTGGATTTTTTTTTAAGTCATAGCTCCTAAATTGTGTGTCGGAATTGTGATCCGTTTTCACCATTGGGTCTCTCACGACGAGCTCTTCAAAACTAAATATATATGTTTCGACAAAAAAAATTCTGAAAAGCAACTATTGTGTTTACGCCAGCAACTTGTCAGTACTGCCAGCAACTCGTCAGTACTACCAACAACAAAAGTCAATCCTGCCAGCAACTTAGTAACAACACTGTGCAACTTCCATATTACTTACACAATAAACTTTGTACTACTAATTCCATATCATACTTTCTAAAACCACATGCAACTTAGTTTCCGAGGTAGATAAATTAGTAGCGATGATGTGTAGTACTGTAAAAAATCTACGGTATGCAACTTTGCATAAACGATAGGCAACTTTGTGACAATAATGGAAACCTTCAGAATCCATCCCCAAACCATCCCCTATTCTGTTGCAACTAGAGAAATGAGTAGTTGCTGCACTATTAGAAGAAGTTACTGAGGTTAGTGTTTTAGTTGTAGCCATCCTCGAGTGGGTTGCAACTGGACCATGCGCATTTGCTGCACTCCTTAGATAAGTTGCTGATGTTAGTGTTTTAGTTGCAGTCAATTCCAACTGGGTTGCAACTAGAGAATAAATTGTTGTTGCACTCCTTTAATAAGTTTCGGTGGTGGCGTTTATTTGTAGTCATCCCCCACTTGGTTGCAACAAGAGCAGGCACAGTTGCTTCATTCCTTGAATAAGTTGTTGGTGGTAGTGTCTTAGTTTATTTAGGGTGGTGGTAGTGTCTTAGTTGTAGTCATAATTGGTTCAGTTGCTGCACTTCTTGAATAAGTTGCTACTGGCAGTGTTTTAGTTGTAGTCATTCTACATTGGATTGCAACCGGAACAGACACAATTGTCGCACTCCATGAATTAGTTGATGCTGATGATATTTCAATTACAGTCTTTTCTCATCAGGCTGTAACTGTGGACCAGTCGTAATTTGAGGAATACACCATCAAGGCATCAACTTTATAGGGGTTGAAATATCTCGGTAATTCATGGTCGTGACTGGCGTAAAGTTATTTGCTAGTTGGTATTTGAAAAACAAATGTTGTGTTCCACAAAGAACTTCATAACGACGGCAAGTAACTCCACAACAGTTAAAATCAACTTTGGTATGCTACGAAGCAACTTTGACATGCAATGAGACAACTTCACAACAATGATAAGCAACTCCACAACAAAACCAATTTTGGTGTTCGATGAAGCAACTTCGCAACAATGATAAGTAACTTTAGAACAATTAAATAACAACTTTGGTACGCTACAAAGTAAATTTCGTGACGCACAATAGCGGTAAGCAACTCCGTAACAGTTAAAAGCAACTTTGTTACACTATAAAGCAACTTTTGCGTGCAATGAGACAACTTCACAATAACTAAAAGCAACTTTGATACGAGGCGAAGCAACTTCGATGTGGGTTGAGACAACTTCATATAGCGGTAAGCAATTTTAGTATACGTTGAGGCAATTTCGCAACGGCGGTAAGCAACTCCGCGACAACAAAAGACAACTCCAAGACAACTAAAAAGAGACGAACGATGGGTGAGCTCTCCGTCTAGGTAGTATTCAACTAGTGGCGACCATCGTGGAACTAGGTCATATTGACTTATATATGGATGTTGTCGTAGTACATGCGACGGTTAGAATGAAAAGTTCGGCTGCCGACCGGACAATAGCGATGACTTGGACCGACGGCATGTTGCGCCATAATAGATATGGACCTGGGGCTGCCCTAAAAAAGGATGTCTAACATGTGGGACCTACTTTGATTTTTTTTCTCTCTCGTCCCCTTTTTTTCCGTTCCTTTTCCTACAGTTAGGGTGTGTTTGGTAGCCCGGCTTACCCCATCATGGCTTTCCCACTTGATACAAGCTGGACATATACAGGCTGTGTTGAGATTATGCTGGGTGTTTGGTAGCTCGTACGAGTCGAGCCACGTTGGACAGAGAAGCTGTTTGGTAGCACGGATGGACAGGGACATGCTGAATGAATATGAAATTACATATAGGTCCACAATTTTACAGAAAGGACCCTCAACAGAAATAAACAAAAGCAATCAAGTCCTCCATCGTGGCTGGCGCACGGGAAGATGCTCCTCGGCGGCGCTGCTGCTTCCTCCATGGCGTTGCGAGGATGCGGCTCTTGCTGCTCTTCCGTGGAGTCGCTGGTGCTCCTCTAGGCGGCGCCGATGCTCTTACGGGCGGCGCAGGTGCTCCTCGGAGCTGGGCGGCGCACGGAGATGGGCGGTGGCCGTGCCTGGCCGTGGCGGGGCTGGCCGTGCCGGCGGTCGTCTGTGGCTGGCGGCGGCGGTGCTCGTCCGTGGCTGGCCGCGGTGGCGCTCGTCCGTGGCTGGCCACGGCGTCTCGTCCGTGGCTGGCCGTGCGCCGCTCGTCCAGGATGAGATCTCGGTGGTGGGGGCGGGCGCGGCGGCGTCTGCCGGCGTCGAGGAGTAGGCAGCGGAGGCCGGCATCGACGAGGAGGCGGCGGACGCCGGCATCGACGAGGAGGCGGCGGAGGCTGGCGTCGACGAGGAGGTGGCGGCGGTTCTCGTTTGGCGCGGCGGAGGAAGCAGAGAGAGGGAGAGTGGGCTGGAGGGTGGGGAAATGAGGGTGGGGTGGTTTGACCCCTGTTGGTCTGGGTCCAGGTGCGAGGCGTGGGGGGATTTTCCGGGCGAGGCCAGCCCTGCCGAGTAGCGAAGCTCGATTTGAGCTTCTCTATCGGGCAGGGCTGAGGGCGCGTTTTCGGCTCAGTCGGGCAGTGCCCACGCGAAAGAACCGGGCTACCAAACACTTAAATTTTTTGAAAGCTTGGTTGGGAGGAGAATTGGTGGGTTGAACCGGGCTACCAAACACACCCTTAGCAAACCAGCCAGCACCATGAGTTGTCAAAAAAAAAAAAAAAACTAGCAACATGCAACGCCGCCTCGCATGCATGCGCTAGAGACATGCAGATGGCAAGTTTTTTTTGGAGGTCTGCAGCTAGCAAGTTGAGTAGCTAGCAGTAGCAGCAAGCAGCAAGCAGGTAGCATAATGTGTGCGGCAGCAACTAGCAGGTGGTTGAAAAAAAAATCGTGCCTGAGGTCAGGGACTGCATCTGCAGCAGGGGAAGTGACGCTACGTGAGGCTGTCGGACATGACTGAGAGGCAGAGCGAGGTGGGAGCGCCTATACCCCGACCTGCGCGGAGCGTGCTCGCTCCCGCACGCAGGGGATTTCGGAATGGGCCTCCCAGTTGCGGCCCAACAACCGGTAATGCTATTATTTTCTCTGTTTTGTTTTTTCTATTTCATTTTTTTCTGTTTTTTCTGTAAAAATTGCGTTCACAATTCAAACACAAAAACCATATATAAGAAATTAGAAAATATATAAATCTATTTGAACAAATTTTTAAAATGAACATTTATAATGTTTGAATGAATTTTAAAATATGAACAAAATTGGTATTTGAACGGAAACTATTTTTGGACGATTTTAAAAGGCGAACAGAAAAATTCTGTGAACGGAAAATATTTTTGAACGATTTTCAAAAAGTGAAAAAAAGATATTTGAACAGAAATTATTTATGAACGATTTTAAAAGGCGAAGAGAAAAATTCTCTGAACGAAAACTATTTTGAACGATTTTCAAAAGGTGAACAAAATTGGTATTTGAACGAAAACTATTTTTGAACGATTTTAAAAGGCGAACAGAAAAAGTCTATGAACGGAAAATATTTTTGAATGATTTTTGAAAAGTGAAAAAAAGATATTTGAACAGAAATATTTATGAACGATTTTAAAAGTGAATGGAAATTATTTTTGAACGATTCTAATAAGTGAACATAAAACTACATTTGCACGATTCTAAAAAGAATGAAAAAATAAACCTTCTCAAATTTTCCACAACATATATTTTTTAATATAATACTAAGAAACAAAAAGACAAACAAAACATTTATATGAAAAACATAAAATAAAAAACGGAAAGAAGAAAACCAAAAATAAAAACGAAAACTGAAACAGGAAAAAAACGAAACCGAAAAAAAAGAAAAAGAAGCAGAAAAAAAAAGGAAAAAATCCCGAATCCCTTCTTAATGGGCCGGCCCGCTAGCGTCTGGGGGGTGCGCGGGAGCTTGTTAGCTCCGCGTTACGTGGAGCATAGGATTCCCGGAGCGAGGTCCGCAGATGAGTGGATGCGAACGTGTGATGGGCCGACAAACTCTGGCTCCCTCCGGATCGGACGGACGACAAGAGATCGCTCGAAAGAGCAAACTGGCAGCCGATTGCCTTTCAGTATTTGGGCAGATATATTAAGCCGATTCTGGAGCTTTCCCCAGCTGTTTCAACCCGTTTGAAAACATTTAAAGTAGTTCATACGGAATCATATGATTTTTCACCGAACTGTGCAGTGCCGGTACAGAAAATCAGCTTAAGATGTATTGCTCTGTTCCGTAATACTATCAGTTTGTTTCTTTTCCTGCGACGTTTAAAACGAATCGGAGGTAGTACTTATTGCCTATCCAGACCTAAAGCCCAACAGTCCAGCACAGGCTAGCCCATCGAAGCAACATATAGGCCCATGCAAGAGACAGGCTTTGTGTTCATCTCCGGCGATCTTTCTTTTTTGACAGGTAAAAAAAAGGGAAACTGCTGTGGGTGCAACTATAAAAAGGGTTCCCTTTGCAAAGGGAACTTTATTATCTCCTAAGCGTGCCACGTGGCGGGAGCACGCTTGTCCCGCATGTAGAAAGCAAAATCGAATTTGAACACGAAGTGAAGGAAGTAAAAACGAATTTCCCCACCCCAGCTCCCCTGTACATCCGCGCGCACACGGGTGTACATCCGCGCGGACATCGTTGTACATCCGCGCGCACATCGTTGTACATCCGCGCGCACATCGGTGTACATCCACGGTGTACAAACTCATGCTGCTACTTAAATCTAAAGCTCTCTTGCATACCGGTATATAAATTTGGGTACTTGCCACCCCACCCACAACCCTAACTAATATATACAAGTTATAAGTTTTTCTTAATCTAGCGGCTCGGCTTCGTCCCCCGTCGCCGCTACCGCGGCGTACGGGGGGACTCAGCCTCGGGGCGTTAGGGTATGGAGGCTTCATCGCTCGTCGACGCTATCGCGTCGACGACGATGAATCCTCCGTACCCTAACACATACGCTAACGCGCCACACGAAAGTACAGAGTATATAGAACAGAAAGTATAGAATGTAGCCATTCGGATGTACAGATTAGTGCAGATAGGGTGTATAAGTACAGAGAAAACGGAGTACAAAGTACGTTGACAGCGGATGTACAAGTAAGTTCAAACCCGAAGTACAGCTATGTTCAAACCGGATGTACAGCTATTCAGCTTTTGGATGTACAAAAAAAAAGTTCGTCAAAACCTATCGATATGGGACCTAGTTTTGAAGATCTCGACGCGAGGAGTTCAAAAGTGAAAACGGTTCGTAATTTGAATAAGCGGTTCTCAAGATATTTCGTTTTTAAACTTCGGTTCAAGAAAATAAAAAAGAAACTCCCTCCCACCCGTACCCTTCCTTTTCTCTCTCTTCCTCCCCACTTTAACTCCTGTTGCGACACGTGGCGAATATTCAAACAAAAGAACAAAGGAGAAGGCGCCACTTGGCGCGAGGACAACGGAGGAAAAGTTCCCTTCGCGAAGGGTTCCATTTTTTTAGTGATTTCCTCGGTATTGCCCGAGCGTTTCCTACCCCCATTTCGCTAAAGATTTTCCGGTCCTGGACCGGCCCATTAAGATCCCTTCCATGTACGTTTGCTGGAGCGATGCTTCCTTTTTTTTTAGCTGGACCAACGCGAGCGAACGGAGCTTCCTTATCTTTTTCGTTTCCTGTTCTCCTTTTTCACGTACGTTTTTTTTTCTCTTGTATTTTTTTATTTTCCTGTGCCTTTTTCTACTCTTTTACTATTGTTCTTTTCCTTTGACTTCCTTACTATGGTTCCTCATGTTCTTAAACCTTTTTTTTCCATTTGGTCCTAAATTTTAAAATCTGAACCTTTTTTGGAAATGAATATTTTTTCACATATGAACCTTTTTCAAATACAAACCATATTCAAAACGAACAATTTTCAAATATGAACCATTTTAAAATACGAACTATATTCAAAAATCTATTTTTTGTTCACCACTAATTTTGTTTCACCCGAATTTTTGGTTCACAAGAATTTTTGGTTCATTATTATTTTCGGTTTGCCGGTATTTTTCTTTCACCATTATTTTTGGTTCACCCGAATTTCGGTTCCCTTTCGGTTCACTATTATTGTCGGTTCGCCCGAATTTTTTGTTCACTATTATTTCGGTTCATTGGTATTTTTGGTTCGCTATTATTTTCAGTTCATAGGTATTTTGGTTCGCCCGAATTTTTGGTTCACTATTATTTTTGGTGTGCCGACATTTTCGGTTCATTATTATTTTTGGTTCGCCGATATTTTTGGTTGACTATTATTTTGGTTCACTCGAATCTTTTGTTCGCCAGTATTTTTGGTTCACCCGAATTTTTGGTTCATTATTATTTTCGGTTCGCCGATATTTTTGGTTCACTATTATTTTCGGTTCACCCGAATTTTTAGTTCATTATTATTTTCGGTTCGCCGGTATTTTTGGTTCACTATTATTTTTGGTTCACCCGAATTTTTGGTTCATTATTATTTTCGGTTCGTCGGTATTTTTGATTCATTATTATTTTTGGTTCACCGGTATTTTTGGCTCAATATTATTTTCGGTTCACCCGAATTTTTGGTTCATTATTATTTTTGGTTCGTCGGCATTTTTAGGTCACCCGAATTTTTCTTTCATTATTATTTTTGGTTCAGCATAATTTTTGGTTCATCGGTATTTTCAGTTCACTATTATTTTCGGTTCACCGACATTATTTTTGGCATTTTTGTTCACTATTATTTTTGATTCACGGACATTTTCTGTTCTTCGGCCATTTTGGTTCACTATTATTTTTTGGTTCACGGACATTTTTTATTCATCGACATTTTTGGTTAACTAGTATTTTTGGTTCACTATTATTTTTTGGTTCACTTCCACTTTCGGTTCATCGATATTTTTCATTCACATACATTTTCATTCCGCATCATTTTCGGTTCACCGGTACTTTTTGTTCATCGACATTTTTGGTCCACTATTACTTTTGCTTCACTTACATTTTTTGGTTCGTCGACATTTTTGGTGCACTATTAATTTATGGTTCAGTGAATATTTTCTATTCATCAGCATTTTTTGTTCATTATTATTTTTGTTTCACGTACATTTTCGGTTCATCGGCATTTTTGGTTCACTAATATTTTTTGGTTCACTTACATTTTTCGTTCATCGGTATTCTTGCTTCACTATTTATTTTGGTTCACTGATATTTTCGTTCCGCATCATTTTCGATTCATCGTTATTTTTTGTTCATCGGCATTTTTGGTTTACTATTACTTTTGGTTCACTTACATTTTTTATTCGTCGACATTTTTGGTGCACTATTATTTTTGGTTCAATGGACATTTTCGGTCCATCGACATTTTTTGGTTCGCTATGATTTTAGTTCACCGGCATTTCTTACTTCACTGTTAATTTTTTGGTTCACTGTATTTTATGATTTACCCGCATTTCCGATTCGTTATTATTTTTATGTTCCGCCGGAAGTGGACTTCGGCGCGATAGCGACGACGAACACGGAGATGACCACGTGCCGTAAGGTTAAGAAGTGGCTATTTCTTAGTAGCCGTGAATTATTTATGAAAGTTCAAATCGTGTTCCACTTGGTCCAAAAAAGTTCAAATGTTTTTCTTTTTGCACATTTGATTTATTTCTATTTTTATAATACTTACGTACATGCACACATAAGAGACAAGGTTCGAGAAATCCGCTTCGGTGCCCGGGCTCATCTGAGCCCGGCTGACTTTCCGATTTTTTTGAAATTTGAAAACGCTTCGAAAAATTCTGAAAAACATTATGCGGAAACATATTCATGTATGCAACACTCGTGTAAATTTTCGACAGAAAATATGAATTTTTGCGCCCTGTGAAAAAAAGACAAAAATCTGACAGACAAAATAGGTAAACAGTCCACTATTCAAAAAAACAGATTTGTCTTTTTTACACAGGGCGCAAAAATTGATATTTTTTGTCGAAATTTTACACGAGTGTTTAATACTTCAATATGTTCATGTCCAAAAATTTTCAGAATTTTTCGAAGCATTTTAGTATTTTAAAAAAATCGAAAACAAAACCGGGCTCATATGAGCCCGGGCACCAAAACGCCACTCTCTATTCCATGATTAGAGATAAATAAATATAAAAAACAATTTATTTAGTTCAACGTAACTGCATCTGCATGTAGTCACGAAATGTGCGCGTACTCCGTTTCAAAAGAAAAAATGTGCGCATATACTAGAGAAGGTTGTTATTACAACGGGCAGCTCGAAAAAAACAGACGAGTTTTAACAGGTTGATCTCCGCAGCGATGAACAAGTGGTTCGTCCTTTTTTTTTGTCGCAGCTCGGAAACGGAATAAAAGTAGTTAGTGGGCCTTCAGCTGGCGGCCCAACCGAGGTCGTTTAGCGAAACGAGAGGAGAGGATTGCGCGAGCGCTAGCGAGCAGCACCCAAAAAAAAAAGATATCCGGCATCTCTATTTGACGCCTTAACGTCAGTTTGGGGAGCTCTTATGCAACCTTTGTAGTGTTGATGATTAGATGGCCAACGCCTGAAGGATCCACGAACATGTAACAATATTTTTCTTATTTTTGTACTTTTATTTAAATCACAAAATTTGACTGCTAAATTTTCTGTTTTTTTTACGAAAATATATTTGTAAGGGTAGGTAAACAAGTACGTAAAGTTGATCAATTGCATACGAGGGAATTGATTCAGCACTTTAAAATAATTCCTTGGGACTTCAAAAAATGTTCATATTCATTGAGAGTTAAAAAAATGTTCATATGAGAAACAATATGCTCGTCTAGTTAAGAAAATGTTCGCAAGTCCAATAAAAATGTTCACGTTTGAGCAAAAACAAAGATCACACAGTTCAAAAAATTCTTCGTTAGTTCTGTTAGAGTATATATGTGTATATTGTATTTTCCCCACCTGTTAGGGGGCTTTCTGTATATTTGCCTGTACCTGTACTATATATATTGTGGCCTTTGGCCCCTGGTAATACAAGCATCTATTACCCTAACATGGTATCAGAGCCGTAGGGTTCTTTTCCTCTCTTTTCGCAGCCGTAGCCGCCGCCCGCCTTGGCACCTCGCCGCCGCGTCCGGTCGCCGCCGCATCTCTCTTTTCCTCTCCCACGCTCTCCCTCACCCGCGAGATCGACCTCTGCCCGAGCTCCCTTACCCGCGCGACCGACCTCTCACGCGCCCGTGCTCCTTCCCTCCTCCGCCACCAACTGGCCTCGAGCCGCGCGTCACCGCCCGCCGCTATCCCCTGTCCGCGCGCGAGCCGCGCGTCCCCGCAAGCCGCGCGTCACCGCCCGCCGCCATCCCCGCGCCGCTCCTCCTCCGGCGTCCTCTTCCCCGAGACCCGCCTCCAAGCTCGCCGCCACACGAGCTGCTCCTTCCGCCTCCCCCGCAGTGCCTCCTCTCCGGCCGGCTCAGCTCCTCCCGCCGGACCTGCTCCTCCTCCTTGCCCCGGCCGGTTTCCCTCTCCTTCCTCCCTTCGTGCTCCTCTCTCTCGGCCACCTCGCGCACGTCCTCCTCCCTCCACCCGCGCTGCTCCCCTGCACCTCCCCGGCCGGCGCCGTCCCCTGCTGCGCCGCTGCCTTGCCGCCGCCGCTGCCCTCCGCCTCCGCCGTCCCGCGCTCCCGGCCGCGCCCGCCCCCGTCCCGTCGGCCTGCTTCCCGGACCCCAGATCGATTCGATCTGGTGTCTCCCGTCGGCTTGCTCCTTGCCTTCTTTTTGATTCAGTAAAAAAAAACAGTTACAATGTCTTCCTCGTCAGGCTATGTTGCGATTCCTCGCTGCCCGGTGATTTTTGATGGCGCGAATTACCCTGATTTCGCTGCCTTCATGCGCGTCCACATGCGCGGTCTTCGTCTTTGGGGTGTGCTTTCTGGCGAGGTCTCCTGTCCGCCGCGCCCCGTTGCTCCTCTGGCACCCATTGCGCCGCCGCCTGTTGCCCTTGCTTCCGATGCTACTCAGGAGGCTAAGGATGCAGCCCAGAGTGCTTATGACACTGCTCTGGCTGATTATAAAGGGAAGGTCCAGGAGCATTCTACTGCCGTTGCGACGTACCGGCTGGATCTGTCTGACTACGCTCAGTGGATAGATGAGGATGCTCGTGCTGCTGCTGTTCTCACTTCCAGTGTTCTGCCTCAGTATGCTGCTGAGTTCATGGGTCTTCCCACTGCTGCTGCTCAGTGGACTTTTCTTCGTCAGCGCTATCAGCCGTCTGGTGATGCTCTTTACCTGTCCGTGGTTCGTCAGGAGCATGATCTTCAGCAGGGTGATTCCACTATTGATGACTTCTACACTCAGAGTGCTGCTATATGGCGTCAGCTTGATTCTCTTCGTACTGCTGTGTGTGGCACCTGTCCCTGCTGTCTGACTGTGCGCGCGGATCTGGAGTTTCAGCGTGTCTATGAGTTCTTGTCGCGGCTCCGCAAGGAGTTTGAGCCGCGTCGTGCCCAGCTGCTTGCCCGTGGTCGTGTTCCGCTCTCTGAGGTACTAGCTGAGCTTCGGGCTGAGGAGACTCGTCTTCGTGGTGCTGGTCTTCTTAAGGTTCCCTCTGTACTTGCTGCTCGTGGTCCTCCTGTGCCGTCTGCTCGTGGTCCTTCTGTGCCGCCAGCCTCGTTGCGGTCTCCAGGTCCGCCGATACTCTCTCCTCCTCTGGCCCAGAGTCAGCCTCAGCAGCCCCGTGCGTCTCCTCGTCCTCCCTGCGCCTACTGTAACAGGCCTGGTCATGATATCTCGAGCTGCTGGAAGAGGGATCCCAGCTTACGTCAGCAGTACCATGCTCGTAGGCAGGCTGGTTCTTCAGGATCTTCTGCTGTTGCCCAGGCTGGATTGTCAGGATCTTCTGCTGCTGCACTGTCTGATCAGGACATTATCCGAGGTCTTCGCAGTCTGCTCGCTGCTACAAGCTCTTCCTCGACGGGTACTGCTGGTTCTGTGCCTAGCTCTTCGGGCACCGTGCGACCACCACCTTCTACACAGTCAGGTACGTCATCCCTGTGGTATCTGGATTCTGGAGCTTCTTTTCATATGACTTCTGCGTCTTCTATTCTTTCTGCTCTTCGCTCTTTTATTTCTCCTGTCCGTGTTATCACGGCTGATGGTACCTCTCTTCCTGTTTCCAGTCGAGGCACCCTTTCTACTTCCTCTTTCTCTGTTCCTGATGTTTCTCATGTTCCTAGTCTTAAGATGAACCTGTTTTCTGCTAGTCAGCTTACTGATTCTGGTTGTCGCGTCATTCTTGACGCTGATTCTTGTGCTGTTCAGGACCGTCGTACACAGGCCCTGGTTGGAGCTGGCCCTCGCAGCCTTGAGTCCCCGGGGCTATGGGAGTTAGACTGGCTTCGCGTTCCTTCCGCTGACTCTTCATCAGCCAGTCCTTCTGCGGTTGCTGCTTCTGTCACTGGCTCTTTTCAGCAGTGGCATCATCGGCTGGGTCATCTTTGTGGCTCCCGTTTATCGTCATTAGTTTGTCGTGGTCTTCTGGGGTCTGTCTCAGGAGATGTGTCTTTACATTCGTGTCAGGGTTGTAGGTTAGGCAAACAGATTCAGCTTCCCTATCCTACTAGTGCGTCTGTATCTCAGCGACCTTTTGATTTAGTTCATTCAGATGTTTGGGGTCCGGCACCCTTTGCTTCTAAAGGGGGCCATCGATACTATATTTTGTTAATTGATGATTTTTCACGGTACACCTGGTTGTTTTTTATGCGCTCTCGCAGTGAGGTGCTTGCTATTTATCAGCGTTTTGTGGCCATGGTTCGTACTCAGTATTCCACTCCTATTCGTGTGTTTCGTGCCGATTCTGCAGGAGAGTATATCTCCCAGCACCTGCGTGGTGTCCTTGCTGAGCAGGGCACCCTTGCCCAGTTCTCGTGTCCCGGTGCCCATGCTCAAAATGGTGTCGCCGAGCGTAAGCATCGTCATATTCTTGAGACTACCCGTGCTATGATGATTGCTTCCTCTCTTCCGCCGCATTTCTGGGCTGAGGCTGTTGCTACGTCGACTTACCTCATTAACATTCAGCCTTCTGCTGCCCTTCAAGGTGGCATTCCTCTCGAGCGTCTTTCTGGTACCTCTCCAGACTACTCGGCTCTTCGTTTATTTGGTTGCGCTTGCTATGTTCTTCTTCCTCCTCGCGAACGCACCAAACTGACCGCTCAGTCTGTTGAGTGTGTTTTTCTTGGATACAGTGATGAGCATAAGGGCTACCGCTGTTGGGACCCTGTTGGTCGTCGGATGCGCATCTCCCGTGATGTCACGTTTGATGAGACGCGTTCCTTCTATCCTCGCCACACCTCTGGCACTTACCCGGTGGATGATATCTCTTTTCTTCTTTTTCCTGATTCACCTCCTGCTGTCTCTTCTCCACCTCCTAGTTCTTGTGCGCCTCCTCCATCTTCGGCACCATCCTCTCCTCCGCCTAGTACTCCTCGTTCTCCGGCTTCGGCTCCTCCTTCTCCTATTCCTTCTTCCTCTTCTTCTGATGAGTCGTCTTCCGCTGATGAGTCTTCCCATTCACGGCCTGTTCGTCAGCGTCGTCCTCTGACCGTTATACTCCTAGTAAGTATGGTCTTTCTGTTGTCTCTGAGCCGACTTCTTATCGGGATGCTGAGCGTCATCCTGAATGGCAGCTTGCCATGGCTGAGGAGATCGCTGCGCTTGAGCACACTGGCACCTGGGATCTTGTTTCTCCCCCTTCTGGTGTTCGTCCTATCACGTGTAAGTGGGTCTATAAAATTAAGACCCGCTCTGATGGATCTCTCGAGCGCTATAAAGCGCGTCTTGTGGCTCGTGGCTTTCAGCAGGAGCACGGCCGTGACTATGACGAGACTTTTGCCCCTGTGGCTCATATGACCACTGTTCGTACTCTTCTTGCTGTTGCTTCTGTTCGACGCTGGTCTGTGTCCCAGCTTGATGTTCAGAATGCTTTTCTTAATGGCGAGTTGAGTGAGGAGGTTTATATGCAGCCTCCTCCTGGGTATTCTGTTCCTGATGGGATGGTTTGTCGTCTTCGACGATCTCTATATGGCCTGAAACAGGCCCCTCGTGCCTGGTTTGAGCGCTTCTCCTCAGTGGTTATCGCCGCCGGCTTCTCTCCCAGTGCTCATGATCCTGCACTGTTTGTCTACACCTCTCCTCGGTGTCGGACCTTCCTGCTTCTTTATGTTGATGACATGATCATCACCGGTGATGACCCTGAGCACATTGCCTTTGTCTACAGCCGATGGCTTCTTTATCTCCCAGGAAAAGTATATTCAGGATCTTCTTTCTCGTGCTGATCTTAGTGATGACCGTACTGTTGAGACTCCTATGGAGCTTAATGTTAAGCTTCGTCCTACTGATGGTGATCCTCTTTCTGATCCCACACGTTATCGTCATCTTGTTGGGAGTCTTGTTTACCTTGCTGTCACTCGCCCGGATATCTCTTATCCTGTTCATATTCTGAGTCAGTTTGTCTCAGCTCCTACCACCGTTCACTACAGTCATCTCCTCCGTGTTCTTCGTTATCTTCGTGGCACGATTACTCGTCGTCTTTTCTTCCCTAGTTCCAGCTCTCTCCAGCTCCAGTGTTACTCGGATGCTACGTGGGCGAGTGATCCTACGGATCGTCGTTCACTTTCTGCTTACTGTGTGTTTCTTGGTGGTTCGCTCGTTGCTTGGAAGACGAAGAAACAGGTAGCGGTTTCCCGTTCGAGTGTTGAGGCTGAGCTGCGGGCTATGGCTTCGTTGATTGCTGAGGTGACCTGGTTACGGTGGTTGCTTGCAGATTTTGGGGTCTCTGTTACAACACCCACTCCTATTTTGTGTGACAGTACAGGTGCTATCAGTATTGCACGTGATCCGGTCAAGCATGAGCTGACCAAGCATATTGGTGTTGATGCTTTTTATACACGTGCTCAGGTACAGGATCAGGTTGTTGCGCTTCATTATGTGCCTTCAGATTTGCAGTTGGCGGATTTCTTTACAAAGGCACAAACCCGAGCGCAGCATGACTTCTTACTCTCCAAACTTGTGGATCCACCATGAGTTTGAGGGGGGGTGTTAGAGTATATATGTGTATATTGTATTTTCCCCACCTGTTAGGGGGCTTTCTGTATATTTACCTGTACCTGTACTATATATATTGTGGCCTTTGGCCCCTGGTAATACAAGCATCTATTACCCTAACAAGTTCAATGAATTGTTCGGGCAAACCAAAATAATTGTTCAAATAATATGAAATACTTCACATATTATATAGTGCAAATATTCAATGCTTTTAAAAGCAAAAAATAGGAAAAAAATTAGGGGAAATGAAAATAAAAAGTAAAAAAAAACATGAAAGAAAACTAAAATAACGAAAAAGAACAAAGTAAAAGAGCAACAGGAAAAAGGTAGAGAGCAAAACAAAATAAAAGAAGAGCAAAATAAGGAAAAGCACCTTACGTGGGCCAGCCTATTTAGACCGGCACTCAAAGCGTTGCGTTGAGCCCCTAACCGGGCGTTGTATAGGAAAAGTCATCACTTAGCACGTTAACAGCGCTAGTGACCGCTTTGCCCTTTGTGGCGACTTGGACAAAATGCCGGCGATTGGCGTGATGCCGATTTCTTCTCCCTCTCCAGATTATCCCAATCTCCTCCCCAAATCTGATTTCTCTTGCTGATTCTCCTCCGTGCACTGGCACCGTGGGGTGAGAGTGTGGTGAGAGTGGGGTGAGAGTGGAGGAAAAAGCTGACGTGGCAGCGCTATCACGGGCTATAGCCGGCGGTGCACTGGCACCAGCCTTAGCCTTCCCTCCATCCGTCTGATCTACCCATTTCGTTTTTTTTCCTCCTTTGTTTATCCAACAAGTCTGACGGTGCCGTTTTATCCACTTTCTTGGCTGGAGTCCAATAGCTTGTTTCAATCCGGCGATTTGCGCTACCCAGGGCTCCACATATAATTGATGGAGAATTCTATCTACAAGCACCGCACGTCGCTGCGTTCCCATACGGCGGCGCGAATATTCTCGTAACCATCGGGACACCCGCGCAGATTTATTTGTTTAACCCGAGCACACTGACTCGGTAGCTAGCTCGCTGCTTAGGATTAGGGACTACGATACAAATACTAATGCTACAGTAACCGATCCTATGCACATGCATAAAGTGCTACAGTTTCTTCATGCATGCTGCACTGTTTTGCTATGCTACGTGACCACGTGAGGATTTGCAGCATCCACATCTCACATTATCTTTTTCATGTAACATTATTCTCTAGCATGAAAATACTACTAAGAGATTCCAAAAAATATTTTCAAATTTGATATGTCAGCAAAATAAACCTATTGCAACGCGAGAATTTGTATGCATGGGTACAACACTTTTTGAATTACCCGGTAACTACCAAGTACCATGGATTAACTATATATATATTATACTAACAAGATCAGAACCAGACAATTGATAGTCTTGATACTTATTTTGTAAACAATTTGGCACTTGTTTTTGGAATCTTATTATAATTATCTATTTTCCAAACAACCTAGTAGGTAGCCGTCTTCAGAGAACCCGATAGGTGTGTCTGAAGAACACGGTAGCCGTCTTCTGAGAACCCGATAGGTGTGTGTGAGGAACGCGGTAGCCGTCTTCGGAGAACCCGATAGGTGTGTCTGAACAACACGGTAGCCGTCTTGGAGAACCCGATAGGTGTGTCTGAAGAACACGGTAGCCGTCTTCGGAGAACCCGATAGGTGTGTCTGAACAACATGGTAGCTGTCTTCGGAGAACCCGATAGGTGTGTCTGAACAACATGGTAGCTGTCTTCGGAGAACCCGATAGGTGTCTCTGAACAACACGGTAGACGTCTTCGAAGAACCCGATAGGTGTGTCTGAAGAACATGGTAGCCGTCTTCGGAGAACCCGATAGGTGTGTCTGAACAACATGGTAGCTGTCTTCGGAGAACCCGATAGGTGTGTCTGAACAACATGGTAGCTGTCTTCGGAGAACCCGATAGGTGTCTCTGAACAACACGGTAGACGTCTTCGAAGAACCCGATAGGTGTGTTTGAAGAACACAATAGCCGTCTTCGGAGAACCCGATGAAGAACACGGTAGCAGTCTTCGTAGAACCCGATAGGTGTGTCTGAGGAACACGATAGCCTTCTTCGGAGAACCCGATAGGTGTGTGATACGTGTCAAATGTATCTATAATTTTTTATTGATCCATGCTAGTTTTGTGATGTTGTCAAATGTTTTTACTATCATATTACATCATTTTTATGCATTTTCTCGGACTAACCTATTGACAAGATGCCCAGTGCCAGTTCCCTGTTTTTGTCATGTTTTTGTTGCAGAAAGTTACTTCTGGAAATATTCTCGGAATTGGACGAAAATTTACAGGGATTTTTTATTGGACACATAAAGACCGGAGCCAAAAGGGCGACCTGGGGGGCCACCCACAGGCCAGGGGCGCCCCCCTGCCGCGGCCCTAGGGCAGCCAGCGGGTGGGACCCGCCCCTGCTCTGTGGGCACCCCCTCGGCTGCCTCCGACGCCTATAAAATCACCCCCGACGAAAAAACCCTAAACCCCGAAGGATTTTCCCAAATACGCAATAGAGCTCCGCCGCCATCGCCAACAAGTTTCGGGGGTTCAGAAGGTCCTGTTCCGGCACCCTGCCAGGACGGGGATCGACCGCCGGGGCCATCTCCATCAACACCGCTGCTTCCCGCGATGAGGAGGGAGTAGTCCCTCACCGGGGCTGAGGCTTATACAAGTATCTATGTGGTTATCTCTCTCTCCCATGATGTGATCTTCGTTGTGATCATGAGATTTGTTAGTGTAGTTGAATACATGATGTTTCCCTATGTGTAATGGATATGATGTTGCTCAAGTGGTGTTATTTAGTACAATTTCCGGAGCCACCGTTGTGATCATGGTACCTTGGTGACAGGATGGGTGCCGTGTGTGACTCTATGGATAATAGATTGGAAGGATCTTCATCATGAGTTTGTTCTTTATTTGTTGGATTGAATAGATCATGAGGTTTCTTGATGCTTGTGTTATTGAAGAAAAAGACTATTCAAGAAATAGGTTGTGGTGTTTGTTAGTACTATCTTTGGATACGGATAGTGACAGCATGAAGTGTCCATAGATGTGGAATACGAACTTTAAGGTGTGCTTTTGTCACATCCCAAAAATTCGTCCCTAATGTTAGTAATGTTTTTCTCCCGCCTGAAAAACTTTTTCGGTTTCCAAACTATTTTCCTTCCACTTGTTGGTCTTTGAATTGACTTTGGTCTCGCTCACTTGGAAATTTCCCTTATAATCCCCGATCTTTATCAACCTCCACAATATCTCAATGCCACTATTTTCGTGGTTACCTATTGATGCCACTCCAATGTTCCAAAGCCCTTCTGTCTAACCCATCAAAAGCCACCACCTCAAAAGCAACTTTAGATAAATTCTAACAAGCACCCAAATGGTTCCCTCATACATATACATCCATCCCATGGAGAAATATTCCATAGTCCAATGCAAAATCCCAAAGTTAAATCATATTCACTATTATGCCATTTCCAATCCAATAATTATTCAGACACATTCCACTCATCCAAAAATTCTACAATTTTGTGGATAGTCCTAATTTCACCTCCTGAACTTTTCACTCCATTGGCCCAACCTCATTTGAGCAATATTTGGGGTACTTCCTTTGTGATGCTCTTTTTATGCCTAATAGCAATTTCCAAAGCAAACCCTAGACACAAAAATCATTTGGCATTGGTGCTTTGCCAAGATGACAAACTCCCATATATAACCACATAACCAGAAGATCATGTCAAGATCATTTGAGGAGATGCATCTATCGTGCCCATGCCAATAGGGCACTTTTCGAACACCAATTTACTTAACCATCTTCCATGTACTCAATTGAGCTCAAAATCCACAGACCTAACACATACACCCATTATGACCTACTGTGAATTTTGGGGATTTTTCTGAGATGTGCAAAGCCTTCATCATTTCATCGAACACCTGGTGTCCCCTAGGTTTTCTGAAATTTTGCTTAGACAAAGTTGCAAACCAGCAAAAACGGATAACTAGAGTTTGGTAGGGTTTGGAATTTGGCACGAGGTGACGCGATTCGTTTTCATTTTCAAGCTCTGGGGTGAGGGAAGCATGTGGATGCCGATGTCGGCATGGCTGCTGGCATGGTCACTCTGGCACGGCCATGCCAGGCAGCACCACCACCACGACCTGGTCATCGCCGTTCCTGCCTCCCCGCACCCGAACCATCCCAGGAAGGACGCTACCCTCTCCCTAGACCCCTCCCTCGGCCGCACGCGCCACCTCCCTCTCCTACAGCGCCGCCAACCGCTAGGCGACGCGCTGCCGAACAGCACCACCGTGGGTCCCCTCACCAGTGCCGTGACGACGTCGAGCTTATCCGCAGTCCGGTTTTCGCGTCGTCCAGAGCACCTCCCTGCTACACCATCGACGCCTTGCCCGTCGACCCGTCGCTACACCCGGACAGCTCACCGCCACCACGCCGTGCTTATCCACGAGGCCGTCCCCTCTCCCGAGCCCTATAAAGCCGCCCCGAGCCCACTCGCGCGAGCAGCACCCCCTTGCCCCCTCCTGGAGCCCCCTGGGACGCGTCTGCTCTTTTAGTCGCGGAACGGCGGAGCTCCGCTCCAATTCGGCCGAGGTCATCGCCGTCGGTCCGTCGACCGTGGCTTGCCCTAGACCGAGCCGTTCTTCAATTAAACTTGCAAGGGTGTTCCTATTGATGCCCTCTACCTCCCGGACAAATCAGTTTGCGAGATGGTGCGCCGTGGCCTCGACATCGTCCTCGACCGCCGGCGGCGGCCACGCGGACGCGCGGCCATGGTGGCGCCCCCCCGAGCTCCCCTGACTCGTGGCCGCTGTCCCCGGAGGCGGCGCGATGGGGCGGTCCCCGCCCGCACCCCGGCGACCGGCGGTGGGTACCACGGCGGCGGCGGCGGCAAGCTCCGGCGGCCGGCCGTGCCCTGGCGCACCGCATCGGGCTCGTCCCGCGTCGCCTCGATGCGAGGAGGCCAGCGTCCGCGCTGGCGGCCAGCGTGGCACCCCCGGACGCCGACAGGCGGGCCCTGGCCGCCACGTCAGTTAAGTGGAGGCGCCTACCGTTCGTTTCCGCCTCTCTTTGGTGAAGACGTATTTTCCGAGAAGTACGCGACCGGCCCGACCCGGTTCAGAAGCAGCCCGTGCTGATTTTTTTTTTCGAGTGGGCAGCGATTAGCTAATCATCGCACGGCCATAACTTTTGAACCGTAGCTCCGTTTGAGGTGATTCAAATTTCTAAATTCATTGTTTGAGAAGCTCTATCCAGTGGTATAGGTTTTACATTTTTGTAAAATGTTTATATGCTCAGCACCCGTGTATGCATGTTTAGGTATTCCACGGTACCGGCAAACCGAGACCCTAAACCGCGACGTGCCCGTGACCCCGAAACCAAATGGTGTTGATCAGCGAAGGCAAGCTAACCACTTGCTATGAACACTCAAGCGGTGTTTGTTTGTTTGCATACTACCCGGTCATATCGGTGCATTTTATTGCTTAATATCGCCTATCAACTGTGCGTCACGAGATATCGTGGCTTTGTTTACCTCCTGCCAACTGTGCGTCACGAGATATCGTGGCTTTGTTTTCATTCCTGCAATACGATAAACCCATCAAGTGTGGGTTGAGTTCCGGCCGGCGACTAAATACATGTTGGGCACCGCCCACGTGGATTGAATCTCGCCTACTTTCAGTATTATTATTTCATGTACCTTTACTTTCCTGCAATACGATAAACCCATCAAGTGTGGGTTGAGTTCCGGCCGGCGACTAAATACATGTTGGGCCCCGCCCACGTGGATTGAATCTCGTCTACTTTTCTGTAGAGTTGTGGCGTGCGTTGGACGGTACCATGCACCACTCCCCATTCCGGCGACGATGGACTGTGAGAACCGCCGCAGTCAATGGAATGGTGGAACGGGATCGCGTGGACGCCTCCACTAACTTTTGTAGTCGATCTGTGGCTGCTACTGGCCGGAGGCATCTCCGCCATCGCCCGGTTGACGCTAACCAACTGTGCTGTTTTATTTTCTGTTACTCAACCTGTGGCTGTCACTGGTCGGAGGTATCTCCGCCATCGCCCGGTTGGAACTAACCATTGATTGAACTAACTACATGCTGCTTGAACCATGGTGTGCAGTTTGTTTCTGTATCATGTTGATATGGTATTATTGTTTTGCACTGGACTAATCTATTTCATGTTGATATGATTTTATAATTGTTGTGTTGGACTAATCCTTTAATTATGTTGGACTAATCCTCTGTTTTTGGAATCGTTGTTGAAAGAAACTAGATTAATTTAACCAACCCTCCAAACTTCGATAGGGTCAGTCCATAGTGCCACCAATCTGAACCTTGAACGCACTACCACTGTCGCCCAAATGGGAGAGCCATAACCTATGTAACCTATTGGGCCTCCTTTGATGCTACCCACTTGGCAAGTCTAGTCGGTTACTGCATAGTTGTGGTCGGGGCTAGTCTTGTGAAGGTTCCGGAGCTAGGCGTCGCTCATGAGTTGGGGACGTGCCGGATTCACTTTGTCATAAGACATAGAGTTATGTCGGTAGCTATACAGGGAGTGTCTTGGTAGCGTGAACGGTTATGTAAGTGTATCTTGCCGTCATGAAGCAAGGTGCATTTAGATGGGTGGTAACTGCAACCTCTCGAGAGTGTGTCAACTAGCAGCTAGCCTTGTTCCTAGGTTATGGAACAGTTCAGTGTCGGTCACACTATTGTCCTTTGTCGAGTCCGGAGGTTAAACTTAAGTTCGGTTTGAAAGATAAACAACCTGATTACAATAGGCTGATGCAGGGAATGTTACTTGAGTCATGGATGGTTACCCGTGTTTGGGGTGACGGTGTGATCGTTGGGAGCCTAGAGTTAGGCTTGAGCCAACGTCAACCGTGCATGCCCAAAGTGGAAATATGAGGCCCGTGGGCCTAGCAGTTTGACAGACGTGGTAAGGCCGTTGAGCCTAGTGGTGATGACAGGTGATGTTTAATATTTGGTACCAATGGATACATCCATTATTCGTCACAGGTAAGTTCTTTGTGTGATCTCCGGTACACGATCCAACCCCACCTGGCTTGGACTCTGTACTGGTGATACCCCTATTATTTGCTTATGCCATGATTTTGTCGTGATGCCTTGTTGCTACCCACTTGGACTGCCGTCAGTAGACACTTGCCAGGTTTAGATTATTTCTGTTGCTAGCTACTTATTGCCTGGTTGCCTGACTGTTCATGTCATGTGGTTGTTTTCTTGCGAGTACGTCACCGTACTCAAACTGGCTTTTCATGTGGCCAGACATTGAGAGGATTCATCTACTACCATAGCAAGGAGATCGAGCAGGAGCGTGCTAGGATCAGTAGCCCAGCCAGATGCCTGTGGAATGGAGCCGCATCAAGCCGTTGCCGTACCTGTGTCTTCCGCTGCCAGTTAAACTCTGTCCAGTGCCATACTTGGCCATGATAATTTCTCATGCCTTGATGGCCATGTAAACCATTTGTAGCCCTTTGGGCCTGATTGTGTAATGATATTTCCGCTATGTTGCATTGTCGTAACGTGCGTCTAGATCTCCTGGGCTGGCGCACGGGGCGACCGCCTTTCTGACGACATGTGTCAGAAGGGGGTGCCACAGAGCATGGTATCAGAGCACCAGGCTGGCTGTAGACTACCCTAGCATAGAGAGTCCACCCTTACTTTTACCCGACAATGACCCGATGGATTTGACCCCTTCCTGCCTAACCGACATGGCCGGTGTTGGTCAACAGTTGTTACAGTAGGGCTTGTCCCAATTTCTTTCCCCAGCAAGACGAGCCGGCTTCTTCCATGAGAAGCAGCCGACCTTACCCAGTGAACTTAAGACCCAGTCCTAGTTGCTTTATAACCCACCCTCACTAGCTCTCCCTAGCAACCCAACTGTTTTGAAGTAGAATCCCATAGAGGAACATCGCATCCCTATCCTCTCCAAAAATCTAGAACCCCAAGAAATTCCGATGGCGACCCCTAAGGCCATCATGGAAACCACCGCCGAGGATAGTTCCAACTTCCCAATGATTCTTTGGAGGGTCGTCAATGTTGCCCTCGGAAGCTCCATTCGCCCCATATACGTGGTGTTCAAGAGATTAGTTTCGCATGTGGGGAATGAGTTCCGGGCAGAGGTGAAGATCAGCCCATGTCCTCGGGGCACAAATCAGTCCTACGTGATCCAAGGTGGAGGCATGCCTACCATCGAGCTAGCCATCCAGGTAGCAGCCTGGGAAAGCCTCGTCCGTCTCCGACACTCGGAAACTGTGTTGTCCAGCGACCGAGATTTCTACTTCCTCCCAGCCAGACCTCGGCCTGGTGCGGAGATCGTCCAAACCCCTGTCTGGGAAGAACCTGACCCTGCAGTGTTCAACCTAGTCGCTTACGCCTCCGCAATGACGAACCTCACTCGCTTCTTGCTGGAGGAACTCGTGGCCTCAAGAAGGAATCTTGGTTTTGCCCGTCTGCAGCTGTCTCTAGGGAAGAACCCACCTGCCCCCACCAATAGGGAAGCTCAAAGTAGCAGACCTCCACTCCCAGAGCCCGGACCGTCCCAACAAGTCCCAGAGCAGGGTCCGATCCTCGAAGGTATTCCTGTGTTTCTCGACCCCGTGGAAGAAGGGGACGTGGACACCACTCTCCGGCTCGGCCGCACTCCACCCTCGGGGAAGGACCGTCAAGCAAAGTAAGATCTGTTTAGTTTAGCCTGAGTGGCGCTAATGAGTTGTGGGTTTGGTTGTAATTTCTATGGTTGCCTGTACGCGTGTTTGCGTTGATTGCCTTTCTGCTTGGTGTGAGCCAACCCTGTATAAGACCTGGTGTTCTTAACCTCTAGTTAACCACTTGGTTGACACTTGATGGAATATCATGTTGTTTCCTTTAGATTTAAAAGTATTGTTGGGTGTTTAGTAGTCGTTGCGTGCTTGTTAACCAGTATGGTTGAAATGATTGTGCTATGCCGCTTCAAGTTTTTGGGACCATAAAATGCAGCACTACTACCTAAAATGATGTTTTCCCCGAGTAGAAATTTCTACTACCCGTGTGATAGTGCCTCTGCAATTCCCTCTGCTGCAAGAACAGATCTGTGACAGCTAAGGAAAACCTCAATAATGCAAATCTGGATCTAAACCATGAGAGGAGCCAGATTGGATACATCAACTGAGTTCAGTACATAAGGGAAATTTCGGAAACAAAGGATACGAGATCTACTCCAACATAGAACACTACCACTACCTCAATGCAGATACAGAAGAGCACCCCAGGAAGAAAAATCCTACTCCCTCTTGCACTCAGTGGCATCACCTGGAGATGAACCAGACTCACCCGAAGCCGAGACTCGAGCTGGGCGACGATGACGACGGCGGACCGCTCGAGCTCCCAGCTCATCCCCCACCAGAGGAGCAGCCGCAGCAGCCACCGGGGACGTCCGCCAATCTCTCACCGGAGCAACAAGAAACTCGTCCACCGCCGCCGCAGCACCCCCGGCAACGCCATACCACCAATCGTGCAGGTAACAGGCTGACCAGACCACCACCGTGAGCAGAATCACAAGCAGCCCCCCGATGGTCAACCCGAGCCACAGCACACAGAACAGGTGGTCGAGGAAGCCAGTTCGCTCCGGACCGTAAGTGAAATCACAGAGAAATTGAGAGAAGAATCCCATGCTGGCGATGAGGAGAGAATCACCGAGGCCGCAATTTATAGCCTCAGCTCAGCCTCGCGCGGGAAAAGAGGAATCGCGCGCAATGCTCGGCCAAAATTGGTGCGCGACCGTCGAGGCGCCGAAAGCCGTAATGGCCGCTGCGTAGATGGACCGCACGCGCAACAGTGCCGCAGTGGAGTGCTTCGCGCACTCAGGGCCAGCCGGGTGCGGATGGAAATGCAGCGAGGAAGAAGAAGAAGAGAGAAAGAAAGAGGGGAACTGACAGGTGGACCCCGGTCCCACATGTCAGCAAGCAAGAAATAACCCTCTGTGTGTTTCTATCCTTTTCTTAGGAGATCAGTCCTCGTCTCTCCAGTGTTCCGCAGGAAATTTTTGATCAAAATAATTTTGGAAATGGCCCTACCCCTACAGTGTCTGTAAGCCAATTATTGGTGACACAGATGTTTTCTTTTAAAAAGAAACCCTGCTATTTTTTTTCCAAACCTGTCTATACTTGAAAAGGTATATACAGCTTTTCAAAAAAAAAAATCTAGAACAGGGACATGTTTAGCATCTCCTTAACAGTTTATTCTACAAAACTTGGTAATTATTTGTCCAAGTTAAATCCAGGTTATTGAGTGACGATCTGTGTGTAGATCTTGTTTGATATTGCCATACTTGTGTCTGGTTGAGCTGAAAACCTTAGATTTTGATTTTCTTCATATAACCATAGTATGAGGTCCCATGTTGATTGATTGTGTGAGCCTCTGCCATGCCATCCTTAGAATGCACTGAGTATGATAAAAATATCATGCCTTGGTAACTTTTTCTAGTAAAATACCCTGCTGAGTGTTGATTCTTTTGTGTGTTAAACTCTAGTATTGCGTGGAAAAAAGTTTTAAAATATTTTAAATATAGGGATATATCAAACCATACAAGAAATATCTTGTATAACCCCGGGAATCTTTATTAGTCTCCGAATCTCGGGACGAGATTCTTTTTAAGGGGGGAAGGTTTGTCACATCCCAAAAATTCGTCCCTAATGTTAGTAATGTTTTTCTCCCGCCTGAAAAACTTTTTCGGTTTCCAAACTATTTTCCTTCCACTTGTTGGTCTTTGAATTGACTTTGGTCTCGCTCACTTGGAAATTTCCCTTATAATCCCCGATCTTTATCAACCTCCACAATATCTCAATGCCACTATTTTCGTGGTTACCTATTGATGCCACTCCAATGTTCCAAAGCCCTTCTGTCTAACCCATCAAAAGCCACCACCTCAAAAGCAACTTTAGATAAATTCTGACAAGCACCCAAATGGTTCCCTCATACATATACATCCATCCCATGGAGAAATATTCCATAGTCCAATGCAAAATCCCAAAGTTAAATCATATTCACTATTATGCCATTTCCAATCCAATAATTATTCAGACACATTCCACTCATCCAAAAATTCTACAATTTTGTGGATAGTCCTAATTTCACCTCCTGAACTTTTCACTCCATTGGCCCAACCTCATTTGAGCAATATTTGGGGTACTTCCTTTGTGATGCTCTTTTTATGCCTAATAGCAATTTCCAAAGCAAACCCTAGACACAAAAATCATTTGGCATTGGTGCTTTGCCAAGATGACAAACTCCCATATATAACCACATAACCAGAAGATCATGTCAAGATCATTTGAGGAGATGCATCTATCATGCCCATGCCAATAGGGCACTTTTCGAACACCAATTTACTTAACCATCTTCCATGTACTCAATTGAGCTCAAAATCCACAGACCTACCACATACACCCATTATGACCTACTGTGAATTTTGGGGATTTTTCTGAGATGTGCAAAGACTTCATCATTTCATCGAACACCTGGTGTCCCCTAGGTTTTCTGAAATTTTGCTTAGACAAAGTTGCAAACCAGCAAAAACGGATAACAAGAGTTTGGTAGGGTTTGGAATTTGGCACGAGGTGACGCGATTCGTTTTCATTTTCAAGCTCTGGGGTGAGGGAAGCATGTGGATGCCGATGTCGGCATGGCTGCTGGCATGGTCACTCTGGCACGGCCATGCCAGGCAGCACCACCACCACGACCTGGTCATCGCCGTTCCTGCCTCCCCGCACCCGAACCATCCCAGGAAGGACGCTACCCTCTCCCTAGACCCCTCCCTCGGCCGCACGCGCCACCTCCCTCTCCTACAGCGCCGCCAACCGCTAGGCGACGCGCTGCCGAACAGCACCACCGTGGGTCCCCTCACCAGTGCCGTGACGACGTCGAGCTTATCCGCAGTCCGGTTTTCGTGTCGTCCAGAGCACCTCCCTGCTACAACCATCGACGCCTTGCCCGTCGACCCATCGCTACACCCGGACAGCTCACCGCCACCACGCCGTGCTTATCCACGAGGCCGTCCCCTCTCCCGAGCCCTATAAAGCCGCCCCGAGCCCACTCGCGCGAGCAGCACCCCCTTGCCCCCTCCTGGAGCCCCCTGGGACGCGTCTGCTCTTTTAGTCGCGGAACGGCGGAGCTCCGCTCCAATTCGGCCGAGGTCATCGCCGTCGGTCCGTCGACCGTGGCTTGCCCTAGACCGAGCCGTTCTTCAATTAAACTTGCAAGGGTGTTCCTATTGATGCCCTCTACCTCCCGGACAAATCAGTTTGCGAGATGGTGCGCCGTGGCCTCGACATCGTCCTCGACCGCCGGCGGCGGCCACGCGGACGCGCGGCCATGGTGGCGCCCCCCCGAGCTCCCCTGACTCGTGGCCGCTGTCCCCGGAGGCGGCGCGATGGGGCGGTCCCCGCCCGCACCCCGGCGACCGGCGGTGGGTACCACGGTGGCGGCGGCGGCAAGCTCCGGCGGCCGGCCGTGCCCTGGCGCACCGCATCGGGCTCGTCCCGCGTCGCCTCGATGCGAGGAGGCCAGCGTCCGCGCTGGCGGCCAGCGTGGCGCCCCCGGACGCCGACAGGCGGGCCCTGGCCGCCACGTCAGTTAAGTGGAGGCGCCTACCGTGCGTTTCTGCCTCTCTTTGGTGAAGACGTATTTTCCGAGAAGTACGCGACCGGCCCGACCCGGTTCAGAAGCAGCCCGTGCTGATTTTTTTTTCGAGTGGGCAGCGATTAGCTAATCATCGCACGGCCATAACTTTTGAACCGTAGCTCCGTTTGAGGTGATTCAAATTTCTAAATTCATTGTTTGAGAAGCTCTATCCAGTGGTATAGGTTTTACATTTTTGTAAAATGTTTATATGCTCAGCACCCGTGTATGCATGTTTAGGTATTCCACGGTACCGGCAAACCGAGACCCTAAACCGCGACGTGCCCGTGACCCCAAAACCAAATGGTGTTGATCAGCGAAGGCAAGCTAACCACTTGCTATGAACACTCAAGCGGTGTTTGTTTGTTTGCATACTACCCGGTCATATCGGTGCATTTTATTGCTTAATATCGCCTATCAACTGTGCGTCACGAGATATCGTGGCTTTGTTTACCTCCTGCCAACTGTGCGTCACGAGATATCGTGGCTTTGTTTTCATTCCTGCAATACGATAAACCCATCAAGTGTGGGTTGAGTTCCGGCCGGCGACTTAAATACATGTTGGGCACCGCCCACGTGGATTGAATCTCGCCTACTTTCAGTATTATTATTTCATGTACCTTTACTTTCCTGCAATACGATAAACCCATCAAGTGTGGGTTGAGTTCCGGCCGGCGACTAAATAATGTTGGGCCCCGCCCACGTGGATTGAATCTCGTCTACTTTTCTGTAGAGTTGTGGCGTGCGTTGGACGGTACCATGCACCACTCCCCATTCCGGCGACGATGGACTGTGAGAACTGCCGCAGTCAATGGAATGGTGGAACGGGATCGCGTGGACGCCTCCACTAACTTTTGTAGTCGATCTGTGGCTGCTACTGGCCGGAGGCATCTCCGCCATCGCCCGGTTGACGCTAACCAACTGTGCTGTTTTATTTTCTGTTACTCACCTATGGCTGTCACTGGTCGGAGGTATCTCCGCCATCGCCCGGTTGGAACTAACCATTGATTGAACTAAACTACATGCTGCTTGAAACCATGGTGTTGCAGTTTGTTTCTGTATCATGTTGATATGGTATTATTGTTTTGCACTGGGACTAATCTATTTCATGTTGATATGATTTTATAATGTTTTGTTGGACAATCCTTTAATTATGTTGGACTAATCCTCTGTTTTTGGAATCGTTTGTTGAAAGAAACTAGATTAATTTAACCAACCCTCCAAACTTCGATAGGGTCAGTCCATAGTGGCCACCAATCTGAACCTTGAACGCACTACCACTGTCGCCCAAATGGGAGAGCCATAACCTATGTAACCTATTGGGCCTCCTTTGATGCTACCCACTTGGCAAGTCTAGTCGGTTACTGCATAGTTGTGGTCTGGGGCTAGTCTTGTGAAGGTTCCGGAGCTAGGCGTCGCTCATGATTGGGGACGTGCCGGATTCACTTCGTCAAAGACATAGAGTTATGTCGGGTAGCTATATAGGGAGTGTCTTGGTAGCTGTGAACGGTTATGTAAGTGTATCTTGCCGTCATGAAGCAAGGTGCATTTAGATGGTGGTAACTGCAACCTCTCGAGAGTGTGTCAACTAGCAGCTAGCCTTGTTCCTAGGTTATGGAACAGTTCAGTGTCGGTCACACTATTGTCCTTTGTCGAGTCCGGAGGTTAACTTAAGTTCGGTTTTGAAAGATAAACAACCTGATTACAATAGGCTGATGCAGGTAATGTTACTTGAGTCAGGATGGTACCCGTGTTTGGGGTGACGGTGTGATCGTTGGGAGCCTAGAGTTAGGCTTGAGCCAACGTCAACCGTGCTGCCAAAGTGGAAATATGAGGCCCGTGGGCCTAGCAGTTTGACAGACGTGGTAAGGCCGTTGAGCCTAGT